>CAUYQG010150307.1:0-103413 GCA_963574415.1 Tarsius wallacei | reverse complement strand
CAATAAATCAAAAAAATTAGCCGGGCGTGGTAGCGCACGCCTGTAGTTCCGGCTACTCGGAAGGCTGAGGCGGAAGGATCGCCAGAGCCCAGCAGGTCGAGGCTGCGGTGGCCGGAAGCGGCCACTGCACTCCAGTCTGGGCGATAGAGTGAGACGCCAACTCAAAAAAAAAAAAAAAAAAAAAATAATAATAATAATATTTACTTATAGGATTATTTTGACGATTCATGACTTTATACATATAAAATTATTAGAGCTGTGCCTAAAACATGTTAAGTCCTCAATAAATATTTGTTAATATTAATTGACTCTTCCAGGGTCAGGCATGGAGTAAACATCAGAGTCTTAAATTCAAGGTCTTTTAACTTGAAGTATATATTTTTTCCTTTATATAAAAGTTTATTTCAATTATGATCATTAAGAACTTTGATGAATTCTTTTTTATTTCCTTCTTGGTTGCTAAGCTTATAAATTCAGTTTAAGCCTCAGTTGTATAATTCTGAGTTGCCCTCTGATGACAGATTCCTTACACACAACTCTATCATACCTTTCTGAAATGATTTGTATTTTTGTTGCCTTTGGGGCAGTTAATAGTCCTTTGGATGTCTTTGACACCAACTTCATTTTCTTTTCTCTCATAATGGCTGAGAAACTTTTTGTATATCACTAGAAATACAACTCACACCCTTCTTGATAGAAATTAATGTTTAGTGTATGGGCTTGGGTATATATGAGAAATGATGACATAATGGTCAAGATGAATCTGAGAGTTTTGAGTGGTCCTGAGGTTTCATGATACCTCCCTCTCTGTCATTAAGGTAGGACAACAGAACTATCCATTATGCGATTTTGTCTAGACAAAAACATAATTAGTTAAATTGTATATTCAACCTTGCTGGGTCCAAGGATAGTTTCCATAATGTTCTTGAATTGGACTAGTTTAGAGCATTAAGTGCCTCTGTCACCAAACCTTCTCCAAATTGATAAATGAAGTACTGTTGTTTTACATTCTCAAAAATATTAAATATGGAAGTTTATATGTTAACTGAAAAGAGCTGACTGGAAACCATATATACAATAGGACGCCAATTCTGGAAAACCCACATGCACATGGAAAAATACCAGATAAGACAGCCTTGCGATATTCACAGGCATTATATCTATGTGTTATGGACTTCAGGGTCATTTTCTACAAGTGTAAGCTGTTTATAAAAATTTAAAAGCCATGACTAGGAGTTTATAAAAAATTTCCAGGAATGGGCTATCAATGGCGGCCATAGAAACTGCTTCTCCAAAGTTCTTTGTCACGTTTTTTGAAAAATTTCTGACACAAACACTGACTTATTTTTAGAATGTTGATATATTTAGAAAGTGGATTCACTTATTTTCATGGCTTTTAATTAATAAAAAAATTAACATCTTCCATATTGGAGAAAGTGGAAGGTAGGACTAATAATCCATATAGATTATCTCTTATTGCCATGATTTTTTCCTCTACCTTGGTTGCTTGCAAATAGTTTTTGATTGTGGAAAAGACTGCTCATTGCTAAATTTATGGTGACAGAGAATCTTATCGGTTCTCTCTCTTCTATAGAAAACAGTGGAAGAGAAAGCCTTCTCTTCTACTTTTGTTTAGAATAGCTTCTTCATCCGTTTAGGGTGAGCAGCCATGAAGATCTGCTTCTTTTGCTTCTCTCCTAGATTAACGGCTGAACCAGCATGTGCAGAAAACAGTCTCCGATTGCCTTTGTCTGCTCCTCCTTCTGTTCTCTTCAGGAAAGTCACATTTTTTCTAAAGGATGAGCTGAAAATGTTGCTGGTTGTTGACAATTAAGCTTCTGCTGAGATTGGGGAAAGTGTTCTTACCCTCTTCAAGTTGTCTAAGTGCAGACAGACATCGCAGGCATGTTGAAAACCTCCTCAAGATGTGCGATGGTTGCACTCAGATACTGTGATTGTCAGACGTGTTGTCAATAGGGTCATCACAAAATCTTGAGGTTAGTTCCAACCATCAAACCAGGAAGTTACTTATAATTTGAAAACTCGTTTGGAAAAATGATCTTGAGTTGTTCATTGGGACCAATCTCCTAGGGGCGAATCCCCAGAGAGGTTAAGAAGCATATAATCCCTTTAAGACTCATTAATTTTTTTAAAAGACACATGTATAGAAAAATAGAACAAAATAGAAACCATTAATTGGATACCCACTGTCAGTCATGTGCCAGGGCGTCCTCACCATTTTGTGACTTGTGGACATAAATAAGACCTGGCCTATGTCTTCTTGGGCTTCGTAGTATAGTGGTAGAAGGTGTGAAGTAGAGGGCCTGAATTCATGTGCTTCTTGGACTCTTGGTCGGTTTATGGAGCCCCACCGGGGAGCTCTGAACACTCACCAGACCTGATCCTGCATCTTTATCAAATGACTGGTGAGTATGAGTGCTAATTTTGGGGGGACAATTTTGCTGATAAACTCTAATGTTGTATGCATGGGATTGCAGATATAATTCATTTGGGGCTCAGAGGAAAACTTGCTATTTGGTTTCCTTCTCCTGATTTTGCTGTGGTCATGGAAAGCCCCCAAACCCCCCACGACAGTACCTAGCTCATGTTGGGGGTTTCCAAATGTCCTGTCTTTCATAGTTCCAGAAGAATTAAATGGAAGAGTAAGGAAACTCCCCTCTCTATCCTGTAGTTTCCTTGCTACACAAATTAATTTGGGGTTAGATATTTTACCACTTGATAAAGTTTTAGTGTTTTGTGAGACAAAAACTCTAAATTGAGGTGGAAATATTTTTCTATCATGGGAAATTACTCAGGATGCAGTAAAAATGTGTTTTGCTTATGGCAAAATTTGCAAGCCTCCGCTCCGTGGAAAGTACATGTTTTTGCTCAGTGACGAAGCCGGCAAAAAGTCAAATTTGCCAGTTTCACTCCATGTGGATAATTTTTGAGCATCACACTCTCACTGCATATGCTCCATTTTTCTCTGGGGCTATAATTAGACCAAGAGGGGTGAATATTTTAGCAAAAACATAAAACATCGGGAAGATAAGTACCCCAGGATGGCACAAATCTAAATCTGGAGTCAATTCTTAGTGCACTATCTTCCTTTCTCCAACCTACTTACATATAAAAAGTATGAACTTATTGGTAGCTTTATATAGACTAACACCTAAAGTTTTCTCAACACAAAGTTTATTGGAGCACTTGTGTGTAAATGTGTGGTAAAGTCTAGTGCCAACTGGTCCTGTCTAAAAGCCATTTGCTATCCTAATTGGGAAGACAGCAGGCAGGTTAAAATATTAATTATAAAACTGCCATAACTTATCAGGAGAAATCAGAAGCCTTCTTAATTCAAACAGCTGCTAATTAATTTGCCCTCGCCCACTCTAAGAAATAATAGAGAAAAGGAAAGAAATAGAACAATCTGAGGTAAATTTGATGGAAATAGTTTACATTTCATTTGGATGAAGTAATGTTACACTAAAAACAATAGTATAGATTTTGGAATTATTTGTCTAGCAAAAGATAGGAGTTTTCGAAGGCAGCCAATATGGCCATAGCAAAGTAAGAATAATGTTTGTTTTTTCAGGCTCATCAGCAAGAGAGGCAACGTTTAGTTAGGAGTACTGGATATCTGAAAGTTATTGCACCCTGTATTGTGACATGGAGGAACAACTGATAAATACTTTGCTAACTATACTCCTTTCTTGATAACTGCTCATTTGGAAGACATTTTCCCCCAAGTTTATTACTAACTTCAGCTACTGTTCACATGAGAGATAAAGGTAAATGATAGCAACCTGATCATTGGTTTTGATTAAGATGACCAGTGATGTTCAGAATAGTGTTTGCATGTGTGTGCATGTATGTGTTTGTATGGAGTGTGTGTGTGTGTGTGTGTGTGTGTTTATGATAGGCATGGTCACATTCCCTGTAGAGGTTGGTGTCTAAGGGATTGGTGTTTCTTGAATCTCCCTCCTTTTGGAACCACTTTTCAATATTTATTCAGTCTCTCCAACACTCCTGACAGCCTTTTTATCCTTAAACAGGAATGGGCTAAAGTTTCTATAGCTGAATCTATTGAGTATTCGTGTTTGTGTGTATTTTTATAAAAATTAATAAAATGCTAATTCTTTTTTTAAAAAAAACATCTTATGGCTGGGTTCAGTGGCTCAGCCTGCAATCCCAGCACTTTGGGAGGTCGAGGCGAGTGGATTGCCTGAGCCCGCAGGTTTGAGACCCTCCTAGGCAACTTGGCGAGACCTCATCTTTACAATAAATCAGAAATTAGCCAGTCGTGGTAGCGTGTGCCTGTAGTACCGGCTACTTAGAAGGCTGAGGCAGAAGGATCGCTGGAGCCAAGCAGGTTGGTGGGGTGGCCGTGAGTGTGCCACAGCACTCCATCCTGGACGACGGAGTTAGACTCCAAATAAAAAAAAAAAAAAAATCTTATGTTTAAATTATTCAAATTACTTTTGAAGAAAAACACAGGGTTTTTTTTAAACCATCAGAGGTGAGAGATGTTTGTCCACCTAATTTCTTGCTTACTTTCCTTCTTTTGCATCTCTGAGATTACCATTAACCTCTGTTTCCAGCTAGCAATGGAAATAACAAGGATGAGAGTCTTCGGGGTCAACATGGAACACCTATTACTTCCCTTTTCAAGTTCAGAACTAATGGAGAATCAAGAACCGAGAGGCACACAAAGAGATCTCAAGTCAGCTTCATTACCAATAAAGCCGATTGGAGGACGTAGCTTTTAATTTGTGAGCAAAAGGGCTCTTTTAAATGCCTCAGCTGGATTAGATAGATTTACCCCGTTGGCCATAGGTGACTGTGGGCACCACCAGGCTGTCCCTGGGGAGCAGGCCCTGACTACAGGGCAGAGAGCCAACATGGTTCGCAGAATATTCTGTGATCAATTTCCAACACTGACTCATTTGCTGGAAAAGGCACTCACCACCAGATGCTGAATAGGTGGGGGACAGGGAAGAGAGGCCAGAAGGGCATGTCCCATTAAGTGCTGCCCATGAAAACATGAAGAATGGGGAATAAATGTAGCAAGTAGGATTGATGAATCCCTTGGACCACAAAACTTAGTGAGACAAGCAATTTATGCAGGAACTTGGTTCTGCAGTTAGTGTATTTATCTCTGGTAGGATACATTCCTTGTGTCCAACACAGTCCTGTTTGTGTCTATTGGCCAGTTGTAGTTGTTAATAGAGCTCCTTTCACTCTCAAACTTGTCCCAGTATGGATGATAAATTATACGGTCCTTGTAGTGTCTGGGGATAAAGAGGTCAAGAGATTGAATCTCCTTAGATAGCCTGACAGTAAACTCATACTTGTGTTATTCTTGGAGTTTGAGATTGTTTTCCAGGATATTCATTTGGTGGAATTTCATATTAGTGAGAACTGAAACTATTCAGCAGTGTGAACAATGACAACAGTGTTCGCAGCAATGCGAAACCACCACTTCCCGTGTGACTTGGGTGAAGATTTTTCCAGACTGCATATAATGTCCTTCTGGACTAGACTTTTTTTAATTTCAGAGATGGCGATTTAAAGTGAATTTCCTCCCTTTCCATGACCACAGCTGCAGCATGTATGGAAGGTTTTTTCTTTTATGACATAGGGATTATGATTGTATTAAGTCTCTAGAAAGTGAGGCTTTCCTTGGGGATGGGAAACATACGAAACAAACTGAAGACTGGGGGCTAGAGGTAGAACCTAAAAAGTCTCCAGGACACATCCTGGGGAAGTGATGTTTATAGCAGGATATAGAAAATGATTCCAGCCCTCTAGCATGGCTGTGTGACTGGAATCTGAGGCTGACTATTTGCCTGCTCTCTTGCGTTAAGCTACAAGAGGGCAAATTATTATCAGCAAGACTGCACATGCTCAAATAGATTGCCCCTGGTGTCTAGAGGACATTTTAAAAATGTCTATTAAAAGTGTTCTGATTCAAGGTCAGGATTTGAGTTTCTTCTATTAATTGATGAAAATTTGCTAGGCTCTGTCAGAAACCATTAAAAAAAAAATTCAGGGTTCCAAAGTAAAAGAGGTGCTGGTTGAGTAGCTGGGCTACTATTCTTAGTAAGCCCCTCTCCATCTGCTGTGCTGACATACGAATTTTTTTACTCAGCAACTGAAAAATACTTTGCAATTAAAAGTTCTGTAAGTCTGAGGTGTTATCTAGAGGACAGAGCTAAAAATTAAGCATTTGCCTCCCACGCATTTCACTGAAATATGTGACACTAAACTAGAGTGAGGAAGCAAGAATAAAGAAATTAGTATCAGTGAACTTATTTATTTGCATATATAACTTTGAGAGCCGGAAGGACTTCTAAATATAATTTATTCCCAAGTTTTATTTTGCTGATGAGAGAACAAAGGTTCGGAGACCCAAAGAATTGAATGAAAGAAGCAGTAAATGTGAAGACCAAGAGGTGAAAAACAGTGTATTATGTTGAAGAAATAGGTGGTAATTCAATATGGTTAGAGTGTAGAGTTTGAGAGAGAGTGGTGAGAGGTGAGTCTCAGAGATGCAGGAAACAAATCTTGAACTATAGAAGGTCCTATAAGCCACGTTAAGGAGTTTGAAGTTTCTAAAGGTGTGCAAGAGAGCAGGGGAAGAGAGAGAGGTCAAAAGCACTCACAGAGTGGGTCTGTATCCAGAGGTCTGTATCAGAGGGCCAATTGAGTATACACATCTGTCCTCCTCTTAGTCCCACTCCCCTTTAAGGTCATAAAATGCTTTTTTCAAAAGAATATGTTTATAAGAGAACTAGATGATTAGAGAAGAGGCTATTATATCATTGGACCACAACTTGTGAGGAATTCCTGAAAGATAGAGAAGCCAAAACCCAAAAACATGTATCAGGGAAAATTGGGATGGTAGGAACAATCACCTCTCACATTCAGGGGCACACATTTTGGGAAAACAGAACTATAATGGCACACAAAACACACGACAGCCATTTGCATTCATTAACCTAGTCAACTAATTTTCCAATCATGAAAATAAACAGATAACCAAAGATTATTAGATCTTCAAGAAAAACCCACATCATGGAGTGACAGTGACAGGTCGGGGTGGGGGGTACTGACCAATCCCAGAGAAAATGAAATGATTCAGTGGAAAGAAAATAATTAAAACAAATTATTTATAAATGATTTTATTTATTTATAACAAAGAAATGACACTTAAGTATGTGCCAGGCACCCTTTTAAAAACTTTAAACTGTTAGAGAGAGATATTATTATTGTCCTTATTTTTAAAATGAAGGAACTGAGGAGCAGAGAGGCTAAGCAGTTTGCCTAAAGTCACAGAGCTGGTTAGGTTCAGGAGATCTGAACATGAGCTGTTTGGCTCCAGAGCCTGTGTTGTTAACCATTTGAAGAAATTGTAAAGAATTTCTGCAAAGTGAAGATAGTTATCCATCTGAAGAATGAAAGGATGCTGCAAGAATCCTATGCCCAATGAATAACAAAAGACTAAGGCTGGATACAGCCTGATGAGCTCAAGTTTTCAGAAAAGCAGGAGGCAACCTACTTACGAAGGATGAGAATTGCATCAGCAGCAGACTTCTCATCGGCAAAGCCAACAAAGCCGTTTTCAAAAGTGGGTCAAACTGACTGACTGAGCACAGACACCTCCCCTCCTGACAAAAAGGGCAACGTTGTTTTCAACCTTAAGTGCCTTACCCAGTAAAACCACATTCAAATATATGGAGAGAAGAAAATAAAGACAATTTCAGACATGCAGGACTCAGGATTTGCTACACAACAACCATCTCTGAAATTATTAATCAATAATAGCATCAAAATGAAAAATAAACCTAAGAAATAAGATGGTGATCAAAGAAATGATTAAGTAACTATTGATGCATAAGATAGGGAAAGTAAACAACCACTTAGAACTAAGATAATGGTCATTATTGCCTGAGCAGGAGTGTGAAGAGGGTAAATGTGATAAAACATTGAGGTCCCAATTTGTTTCTAAAGAAAATATAAAAATAAACATGATTTTTGTGTATTTTTTTTTTTCAGAGATGGGATCTCACTATGTTGCCCAGACTGGACTCAAACTCCTGGGCTCAAGTGATCCTCCTACCTCATTCTCCCACTTCAGCCTCTTGAGTAGCTAGACTACAGGTATGCACCACAGTGCCAAGCTGTGTGTACCAAATTCAAGAGCAAGTATTACAAAAATGGAATAAAGAAAAATTGGTTAATACAACCAAAACCAAGGAAGTAGAATAGATAAAAACAAAAAGTAAAAAGAAGAAACCAACAAGAATAAATGTAAAATTTAAAACAAATAGGACAGCAGAATTAAATTAAAATACAATATCAATCCCAAATAATGTAAATGAATTAAATTCTGCTCTTAAAAAACAGGTATTCACAGAGAATAAACAAGCAAGTCAAAATCCACAACTGCTGTAGCAAAGAAAAGTTGAAAAATAAAAAGTAGGGTTTTCCCTCAAATAAACTATACCTCAATTTCATGCACAAATCTAAACGCAGGACTTTTAAATAGATATTACGAATTGATTCCTAATTCATTAAAAGAAAGCTTTTATTAGATCATGATGTACTTAGCTCAGGAATACAGGAATGGCTCAACATTAGGAAATATATTATTGTAACTAATGATAACAAATGGATGAAAGAAAACATATTCAAACAGAAAAATATTCATTGTATTCTTTTTAAATGTAGCACTTTCTTATTGATTTATAAAAGTTCTTTTTATATTCTAGATGTTAATTTTCCCTCTGGTATTTATAGTGTAACAATTTCTTTTTTAAAAAAATAATATCTTATATTTTGAGTAGTTGAGCATGTTATTGTTTCAATACTGTCAATACTGTTATTTTATCTTCTGGGTTGCTATAGCATCTTGATGATGGGCTTTTTTTTTCTCTTAGGTTTTAAAAAAATTCTCCTGTATTTTCTTCTACTAATTTTATAATTGTTTTGCTATATTGCTATTTGTAACAGCAATATACTGGGAAGAAACTGAATCTTGCTGGTGAAATCATAAGCTACTTACCATGAGTTCAAATGAATTAGTGGAACTATACGAAATGATGTGGAAAGAGCTCCAAGACATGTTAAGTGCAAAAGGTAAATCACAGAATAAAATATGATGATTACATTAATGTAGAAAAAGTCCTTAGAGAATTACAAAAGCATGGAGGATGTACATATCAATGCACCTCAAACAGTGGGAAGGGAAATTAAATTGGCTTGTACTCTGAATATTCTGTATTCTTCAAAATCCAGAAGACAATGACAGGAAAAAAGAATAAAAAAGAGGGAAAGATAAGGACATAGGGGCAGCTGTGCTAAAGGAATTGTAAGAGCCCCTAGAAAGCACCATCCGACTCAGTTGAGGCTGCTGTCTTCCAGGCACATACCTCTCTGGGACGTAACCTGGGCAACCATGAGAGCCCCAGACTGATAGCCAGGAGGGCTAGGGTATCCCTGTGCCACCACTGTCACATAAAGTTCCTGAACCTCAGTTGACCTTGGAGCAGTCAGCATAGGGCAGGAACCAGATCACCAGATGTATGACCAGAGAGACCTGGGTCCAAATATTGACTTCACACTTCTGATGTTTTTTCTAATTGTAGGAGAGGAACAATGACACATGTCTTATTGGGTGCGGGCAGGTTAAATGTGATGCATTTTCCACCATAGTGCTTGGTTACTTTCTCTTACTTTGGATGATAAAATTAAGTTTTCTAAGGCTCTTTATGGTTCCAATATTTTATGGGTCTTTTGAAACTGGGAAGGGTGGTCAGCGGAAGAACTCTTTTTAGCCATTTTTGTCAGGTAAATGACGAGCATTTACTTTGGTAGCTTCTCACAGAGGCCTGCTAGATTAGATTAATTATTTGCTGTGGATTAAAATGGATTTTAATTATGGGCTCAAGATCCTGGTGTGATTCATCCAAGTTAATGTTAAGACTTTATTTTTTCCTGACAGAAAGAGGGGAAGGTTATTCTTAGAACACGAAAAAGGCATAAATAGCCACAGCTGGTTTAATTACAACTAGGAAGAGATCAGAGGGAAGAAAAAAAGAGAAGGTATATGATCCTATGATATGCTAATTAGAAATTTTTATATATGTTGGCTTGCAAAATACAACTGAATACACATCAGGTATTTTTGCAAAGACCTTGAAGAGGAAAATTGCACCGTTTTATGAGCCTCTACCCTCTCTGAAGATAGTACCTTTCCAAACTGCACTGGTCAAGATTAAAACAGGACTTTCTGCAATTGTTCTGCAGTCATGTCTTTGCAATCATGATGATTGAAGTGAAAGTGCTGATTAAGGGCTCTGCAGGAAGGTGACATGTGCAGAATTATAATAAGAAGGTGGCAGTGATTCAAGCATTGGGTACTTTGGCAACTAACATCAGCAGGTGACAGGGTTGCAGTGAAGGGAAGAGTCATTCCAATTACACCCCACAGCATTAGCTTGTTCCTCCAATTCCACTCCTTCCTTCATTTTGCTTTTTACTGTAGTTGTTTGCATATTTGTGTCTCCAATAAAGATTTAAAGCTGTGCAAAGGCATAAACTAGACATTGATGACAGTTAATCCTATAGCACTTAGCATGATATTTTGCAGTAACAGTTGCTTTAAAAAATGCTATTTGAATTCAATTTTCAAATATCTGGTCATGTGGATTTATTCCACAGATTCTAGTTGAAACATTTGGTTATAAGTACAGGCAGAGATGTGGGGTAGGTTTTGTGCTTGACCTGAGAGAGTTTGAACCTGATCCTGCCGTTGAATCTGGTGAGTTCTATTTTGCACTTGACAGAATTACTTGATTGTGTTGCTGGCCAGGAGCTGTAGTTAGAAGTCATGCCCCAAACAGTCTGATTTTTAAAAACTCCATAGAAGAAGGAGTCAAAAGAGCTGAAATCAGGTCTGAAGTAATTGATTCTTATTTTGAACACTTCTTGGTATCAGTAAATCCTTCCTTTAGTCTAACCCCAATACCAGAAAGGGCATTTTTTTTTTTTTTTGAGTTGAAGTCTCACTCTGTTGCTCAGGCTGCAGTGCAGTGGCATCCCTTGTATTCTTCCCTTTGCTCATGGAGGAGATGGTTTTTGGTCACTTTGCTATGTGATGGAGAAGAGTCATTTATACTTTTTACATGGTAGCAAGATTACCTCTCAGCTTCTGTTTTTTCCATTAACTGGTGAACTGCAGAATTAGAGCCATCTATGTAGATTACATTTTAAAGCTTGGTCATCAATACAAGCCTGATTAATTAATTTAGCTCTGAAATTAGTCCAAAATCAGAGTCCTTCAGATTGGTTAAAAAACAAAACAAAACATGTGAACTACCTCCTTCATTTGGGCTGATTGATTGGTGGCCGAGCAGAAGACGTTTTTTGTAGCCCAAGATTCATAGACATTCTACTACAGATGCTCCCACTGCGAGCATGAGCTTTGTTTTACTCATGCAAGGAGTGAAAAGATCAGGTTTCTTCTTTTCTTAACTATTCTTAACAGCTTTTTTTGAATCTTAGTTTTCCCCTTCTCTTTCTCAGCTAGAAAGGAGAGGTGGTGACGAGATACTGACTTTGAATCAGGGGATGGGATTGAAGGCTGCTCTGGCTTCTTCCTCAGCCAATGCATTAATAAACAGCTCAGAAAATAGCATGTCAGCTCAGATTTCCTCTCTCAGTAGTGAATAACATTTCAGAATACCTTGGAGGTGCTCACAACTGCAGAGCATTATTTGTGATTGGTCCCGACTTCTCTCCCCAGCATGCGAATTCATTTCCTCTTCCTTTTCCTAAGCTGGAGTTGAAATGTTTTCTGCTTGCCTGAATATGGTTTTCTAAGAGAGAGATCAAATCTTTGTCCTTGTGTTTCAGCTCTGCAGTATAAATGCTTGATGAAACCATTGCACAGGACTGAATTTTATCTAAACCTTTTAAAATTTGGAACAAAACAACGAAAATGACCTTCAACCCATTTTTTTCATGACAAGTCACCTAATAGCTAAAATATCTTCTAGGATTAATAGCTACTTAAATGTCAACTGAGCAAATTTCTGTTGCCTGTTACTTGTGCCGAAACCAGAAGGATTGAAAGGGATGATTATTATTTTAGTCAAAAATTAAGCTTGAAATCTGAATTGAGGTTAAGTATAATAATGATAGTTATTATCAAGTGATTAGGAGTCAAACATTTGCTAATTAACTCATAGGCATTATTTAATTTAATCCCAACAACAACTCTAAGAGGTAAGTGCTATTATTATTATTACTATTTTGCAGTTGAAGCAACTGTAGGATAGAAAGTTAGGAGTTAGGTAACTTGATCCAAGATTACATGGCTAGGAAATAGACAAGATGGGACTTGAACACTCTGGCGTTTCCTTGCTCCAAGTGACTATCATACGCCCTTAGGTTATATTTTCAGGTAGACCACGAATGGTTGAAACACACCCTTGTTGTCTGTTAACTGCTCCATACCATTTTCTGGGATGTCATTTTCTTAAAAGATGTAATTGGCATCAGGATGTCTCTTCTCATATTAACATTTGCTTTCTTGTAGATTCCAGAATGTTTGCAAATACATATATCTCATCCAATGAGTAGGTGAATATTTTAGCAGAAAAGGACTTATGTCGCTTCATGGAAGAATAGGGATGTAAGATTGTCATTGAAGAATGGGCGGGGTTTGGAATAATTAAAAGGAGTGATGATAGCAAGCTGAACTATCTGCTGCTACAGGGTGTAGTCTAGGTGAACTGAGCCTTTTCAACATTCTCTTCAAAAGGCTTAAAACAACTTTCTTTTTCAGTGAGTGGATTTAACCCATTGCAATGCATTTTCTATGATGTTTACCCATGATCCTTCTCAATGCTATGGTTTTGTACAGTACTATGGTGGACATTAGTGAGCTTTTGGCTTTCCAGCATTTGAACACTCTCCTGTTTGGGGAATCTCCTTTATTATGCAGGTCTTGATGGAAGAGGTGGTCAAAACAAGCAAAAAAAAAAAAAGTGGGGGGACACAAATATCCCCTCTTTCTGCTCCTTGCTGCTTGGGTAATCTGGACTTGGCCAATCAGATGCTCCTGTACAACACAGTGAGGCAACCTGTGGAAATTTATAGCAGTGTGAGTATCTGGGAAAGGCAGTACCAACATTAGAACCCTAGCCAGACTTTTGCATACAGACTTGTCTGGATTCTGGGCTACCAGGCTTTTTGTTTTCTGCCAGTATTTTGAGAGTTTCTCCAGGCTTTGCAGAATTTGTTGTGAGCTCTCACAATCCAGTATTTTATAATGCACTGTATTAGTCAGGGTTCTCCAGAGTGACAGAACCAGAAGGACACACACACGCACACAGACACACACATTTATTATAAAGAATTGGCTCTAGTGATTCTGAAGGCTGAGAAGTTTCATGATCTGCCATCTGCAAGCTGGAGACCCAGGAAAGCTGGTGGTGTCTTTCTGAGAACAAGAGGGATGATGGTGTAAGTTCTAGTTTAAGGGAAGACAATTGATATTCTAGTTTATGGCAGTCAGGCAAAGAGACAGTTTTTCTTTTTTCTGCCATTTTGTTCCATCCAAGCCTTTAACAAAGTTGATGACCCCCACCCATGTTAAAGAGAGCAATCTGTCTACCAATTCAAGTGCTTATCACATTTGGAAACACCCTCACAGACATACCCCAAAACGATGGCTAGCAAACTATCTGGGCACCCTGTGTTCCAGTCATGTTGACACATAAAATTAACTATCACGTACATATTCCTACCAAGTAAGTCATAACTGGTTTTTGATACATGTAATCACAAATTCCAACTGGCACAAGTCTCTTTAGGAAATGTACAACTAGATTTTAAATATACCATGTAATGGAATTATGAAAAATTATTACAGATCACACTATAGACATTTGTTCAACAGAAAAATTCATCCATAATCACACCAGTCTAACATAATTATCATCATATTTGTGTTTGTTAAAGTTTTTAAAAAAATCTATATTCATTTTCATAGTATTCTCATGTCTCATCCAGCTGTAAAAATGTGCTCATTGTGACCACAGCCCTTTCATGAATGCAGTTGTTCATGAGATTGTGGGGGAGCTGAGTGAAAAGTGTTTAATAATGAAGAGCTGGGATCAGATATGCCTCACCCCCTGCTGCAGTTAGCATTTATTGAGTAAAACATCAGCCTACTTTTAGAGTCCTTTTAGCAGGTAAAGGGCAATCGTGTCTAGAGGGGTCTTCTTTTACACAAAGATGAAAATGTAAAGCCTTGAGAGAAAGTAGATTTCCAAGGAGGAAGCTATGTGGCAAAAGTCTGTTTATGATCTATTCATACTCAAATTGGATGATTGCATTTAAATTAAATTATGCTGGTATGTATCTAATATGCTGGGCATAGGAAGACACAAAAGTACTTAGCAGAGTCTCTATTTTCAAATATTTTGCAAACAGGTTGATGTGATAAAACATGTAACATTAGATAACTAGAGAACATAATATGAGGCTGGGACTTAAAAGCAATGAAAGTTAGAGACACTGTTTCTAATAGTTTCCAGGGAGGACTTCTTGGACATGGTAAGACTTTAGATTTGCCTATAAGGATGGGCAAGATTCCTATGGATGAAGAGAAATGAGAGGAACATACTGAAAGGGCCAATGTTAACAATAATTTAGAGCCGGGCTCGGTGGCTCAGCCTGTAATCCCGCGCTTTGGGAGGCTGAGGTGAGTGAATTGCCTGAGCCCACATGTTCGAGACCCGCCTGGGCAACTTGGCGAGACCTCATCTCTACAATAAATTAAAAAAAAAAAAAAAATCAGCCGGGCATGGTAGCACATGCCTGTAATTCCGGCTACTAGGGAGGCTGAGGTGAAAGAATCACTGGAGCTCAGCAGGTTGAGGCTGCAGTGGCTGGGAGCGGCCACTGCACTCCAGTCTGGGCAACAGAGTGAGACTCCAACTCAAAAAACAAAACAAAACAAAACAAAAAAACAATATAGAATGGCAGAATGCTACTTTGTTAGGGCATTCTCCCTGTCTATCTTCAGTTATGTAGTATTGGAAGCTTGGATAAGCAGTTCTCAAACTTTATAGTCTCAGGATTCCTTCATACTCTTAAAAATTATTGAGCATATCAGATCATTTTTGTGTTTGTAGGTAATTTCTATTTACTGGATTCAAAATTAATATAGGTAGCATATTTTTATTTAAAATAGCTATATTTTCTAAAACAGAAAGTGAGAAGACTGGTATTGTTTCTGAAAATCTTAATAAAACACAGCTGGGTTCTTTTATCTGCTTCTGTATTTAATCTGTTGCAATATGTTGTTTTGGTTCAAGAGCTGAAGGAAATCTGGCCTCACAAAGATATGTGATTAGAAAGGGGACAAGTATTTTAAAAGCACTTTCCAGATTACTGTAAATATTCTTCTTTGACACTGTACTAGAATTTGACAAGAAGTAATTTCTTAAGAGTTAGTTGCAATGTAGAACCTGAAATGATATCAGTAAACCTTACTGCTCTGCTGTGCCATAATCCATCCATCCCCTATGCAGTTCAGATGGATTGTTTAACCTGTGTGTGATTTTGTAACATTGTGCATTGGTCATTTGGAAGATATTGGCTCATTGAGTTGTGCAGATCTTCCCAATGCTGACACATTTCTTTAAATAATATTTAGAGATTGTGTTTTGTTTATATCATCCCCCATCTCATTAGAAAATCTCTAAGTATTAGGAAGTGGTGAAACTCATGGTGGCAGATACAAGTTTTCCAACATTCTAATTTTCACTTGAAATCTGGAAAGAATTTTTATCATTGGCAACAAGTTTTGTCAGTCATTTTCTTGTAGTGACAGGGTCATTCCATTCATTTTAGAGAGAATGCCTTACAGACACCCAAGTCTGAATGACTATAGTTTGTCTGTCAATAGTTCTTTCAAGTAAAAACAGATTTCACAAAAACAGTGGCTAGTTCAGCTTACAATTCACATGGCTGCATAAGTACCTTACCTTCTTTGGTATGCAGCAAAAGAGATTTTTGCTGGTGTACTTCCTGGTTTGTCACACTGAATATTAAACAGATGTGTGCTCACAAGTTGAGATTTGGTGAAACTACTAAATTTAGTTCATCACATCAAGACATTCTTAAGTTCTTACATTTTTTACTGTACTTGTGTGGCAGCAAAGACAACAGTGAATGGCCACCAGAACAGCTTGTGCTCCTGCCATGCTTTGTGTGACATTGTCAGTCTTCTACTCATGTTTGCTTTTGTATCATCGGTGCAAATGTCCACAAAGTGAACAAAAGGCACATAATGTCTTAGTACTATTATGAAAATGATTTGACTTCAGGAATTCTCTGAAAGGTTCTTGGAGTCCCCAAGAGTCTCTGGAACATACACTGAGAACCACTGACTTAAATTTATCGAATGTCTTATATACCAGGCATTTTTCTGTGATTTAAATGTACTAAGTTATTTATTTCTAACAATAATGCTTTTTAGGAGATAGTATTATTATCCTCACTTTACACATGAGGACGCTGAGGCTTAGAGGTTTCCAAGGTTACACAGGTGGGAGATGGCACGAGGCTTAATATCGCTTTAGCCCATAGTAAACTGGCCTTGCTTAAAAACTGAGCTGCATCATTGCCATCTGTGCAGAACCCAGGGCTGGGTGGGTGCAGGTCAAGTCTCATGTTCAGAGAGGTCCTCTGAGTACAGTGGTCCTGTGTCAGTCAGTGTTCTGATGGGATAGAACTACGGACAGAGATGTGGGTGGTGTGTAGGGAACACTTACAGATTCCTTGTGCTATTTACCTTCCACTTGCTTCCTTCTTAATTTTTGCTGACTTGCACTCAGGCAGTCACCAAATATAAGTAACAGTGGGACACTTTTCAACCTTGGTCATGGAAAGAAAGAGAAAGAAGGCTTTGTGAGGTAAGTCACCTGTAGGACCTTCAGTAGAGAAATGCTGTCAGTCAGCTCCTGGCCACCCTGTACAATGGGATCCTGGGGATTGTATTCCCCATCTGGTATAGTTTGGATATGGTTTTTTTATTCCCACCAAATCTCATGTTGAAATCTGATCCTCAGTGTTGGAGGTGGGCCCTAATGGGAGGTATTTGGGTCATGGGGATGGAGTCCACATGAATAGGTTAATGTCCTCCCTCAGGGGTGAATGAATTGTCTCTCTATTATTTCTCATAAGAGCTGGTTGTTAAAAAGAGCTTGGCACTTACCCTGCTTCCTCTCTTGCCATGTGATCTCTCTACGCTGGTGTCCTTTCACCTTCCACCATGAGTGGAAGCAGCCTGAAGCCCTCACCAGAAGCTGAGCAGATGCTGGCACCATACTTCTTGTATAGTCTGCAGAATTGTGAGCCAAATTACTCTTTTTCTTATAAATTACTGGCATTGGGTATTGCTTTATAGCAGCACAAAATTGACTAAGACACCTACCTAGTAATTTTCCATTCCTCCAGTCTCCTGTCCCATCTCTTCCTAGAAACCAGGAAGCAAGTGTGTTCTCTGGCATCATTGATATAAAAAAGCAATAATGGAGATGGGGTGGGGTGTTGGTCTGGAAGGGCAAGGGGAAGGCATCTAACACCATGAACTTGTAAGAGTTCCTTCTTTTGATTGGCGTAGTTTATATTTCAACTTGGGACTAGGTCCATCCTATACTTTGTTCATAAAACTGAAGGGTAAACTGAAACTTGTCCACAACTGTGTTGTCACACTGACCATGGTTCTCACTGGCCTGTGATGCTGAGTAGGGCTTTCCCTAAAGGTGTGACTCTGGCTGGTCAACTGCTTGTTACCTCTTCCCCATCAGCAGGGATTAAACGCTTGTGTCAAGGATTGCCCCAGGACAGAAACCCTCTATCTCCCCACTGGGAGTCCCTGAATGACTGTAGAGGCTGCTACTGTGCTCTTGGATCCTGTTCTCATGCATCCATTTGTCTCAGACCTCCTCAGTCTTCCCTCTTCAACTGATTCAAGGCCTCAACTCCAAATGCTTCCTGCACTGCTCCTGGCACCCACCAGCTGTACTGATGCCCATCATGTCACAGAAACAACTCTTGTCCTCTCTGGTGATTCAAATATTAAGCAATTTAAATAACTAGAGAAGGGTTGGGAAGCACAGAGTGCACGTACTTCTCTGTATGGCCACAGAGCTGAGTCATCCATGCTCTGTCCAAATTCATTGATTGAAAATTATTGTGAGGGTTAATTTTATGTGTCAGCTTGGTGAGGCTATGATGCCCAGTTGTTTGGTCAAACATGAGTCTAGATACTGTTGTTAAGCTATGTTTCAGATATGAGTAGACTTTAAGTAAAGCTGTTTACCCTGCATGATATGGGTGGGCCTCATCCAATCAGTTGAAGACCTTGAGAGAAAACTGCATCGCTCAAAGAGGAAGAACTTTTGTCCCCAGGCTGCCTTTGGACTCAAGTTGCAACATCAACATGTTACTGGATTTCCAGTCTGCTGTTCTGACCTGCATATTTTGGGCTTGCTAGCCCCTACAGCCACATGGGCCAATTCCTTAAAATAATTCCCTCTCTCTCTATCTCTGTACACACACACACACACACACACACACACACACACACACACATTCTGTTGGTTCTGTTTCTCTAGAGAATCCTGTCTTAGATGAATTGTAGCTTACTTATTTGGAATCCAGGTATACTGGGAAGATATTTCTAGAGAACACAACTTATTCTTTCCTAATTGGTTAAAAATGTGTACATCTCTTAAGGAATTGTAGTGATTAGTTCACTGTTTCTAGACCCTGACTGCACATTGGAATCAGCTGGGGAGATTAAAAAAATACTGATGCCCAAGCCCCACTCCAGATCAATGAAGACTCTCTAGGATGTGACCCTGGCACTGGGATTCTAAAAAGCAGGGTCAAGAACCAGTGAATTAGGAAGAGGTAAAGGCAGTGCAGGAGATGCACAAAGAGAGCCCTTCTTCCTGGGGCATAAAATGTAGCCACCTATATGGGACAAATTAGCCAGGAACAATACTCACACTGATTACACCTCTTCACCCCTGGCATTCACTGCCAGCTCACTGGAACTTTCAGTTTCAGAAAACCTATAATTTATGGAATTCCTTTGAAGATGACTCTGTGAATAATGCATATCTCTGTCTACTGTCCATCAAATGATTTTGTCATTCCAAGTGGGTATGACCAATATGAATAGTCAGAATTGAGCTCCTGCTGGACTTGAAGGAGGATCACCCTTCTATTCATAATTACCTTGTGTCATTGGAAAAGAGCTTTGCCCTGGATTCACAAAAGACTTTGGCATGACACGTTACCTTACCTTAACCATGTGCTACTGTGCGGGCTAAAAAAAAAAATAGTGTCTTTTGAACACAGACTGAAATGATATTCATTTCCCCCCAAGATAAATAGATTCTGTTGAACATATTCATTTTTCAAAGACCATAAAGTTTCAGGGAACACGCACCTGATCTTTAGGTGGGTGGTGCTGTCAGGGCCGAATGAAGTGAGGAGAGGCAAATTAGCGAAGGTTGTGCCTCCACGAATGACCTCCCCTTGGTCTGAGGGGCCATCCCATTGTTGCTACCAAGGAGCCCTCTGCTAGAACCTTGGCCTCTCACCCTTGTCCTAATTTATTGAGGTGAAGCTTGAAAATGGAGCTATTTTTACCTTTGGGCACAATGACAGCCAGCACCACACAGAGATGGAGTGTGCTAGGCAGCAGAGAACAGGAGGAATGCGAGCTTCTGCCTTTGTTCTTTGCCCATAGTTTGGCTCCCAGGTGCAGTTCCCACCCCAGGTGACATGCCCCGGCCAGGAGGGTGTGTGTGCAGGCTCTCCAGGACCGGGTGCCACCACCCACCTGCACAGAGCCATCCCAGCAGGTGCGAGGTTGGTGCTTTGCAGAGCACTCTGGCCATGATGATCTCATGCCTGTCTCTTTCTGCTCAGACAACTATGATTACCAGCATGTAGGGGCAAAGGAAGTGACAGAAATAAAGACCCCCGTCCCTGTCCTCACAGCCAGGACTAGAACCCTGTCCTCCTGTCCGACATTCTTAGGGCCAAAGCAATATTTACCTGCCTTTCTTTATCAGGAAAGAGGTGTTTGTGTGTGCCTTTTGGGGGTATAAGAAGAAAGATCCTTTAGAGAGAGTAGGAAGCTGGGGGCAGCTCTATCGCCCTTGCTTTGGGTACCAGGTGAAATTCCAGGACTCTCACCTGCCATGTGCATTGAGTGTGGGGCACTGGGCAGTGGCGGTATGGGGCAGCCCCAGACTTCTGCTGGCTTCGAGTTTCCGGGACTGTCAGTGGAGGACCTGGTGCCCTCCAGGCATGCCTGGCTTCCTGCTGCGGCTCTGGCTCCGAAGCTGTCAGGCCACATGAACGAGGGCAGGCATCCTGGGCCTTGTCCCCTCTTTGCTGAGCAGGGGCCAGCAGAAGCATCCTCATGCTAGAAGGGTCAGGGAAGGGCTCGTGTTGGCTGCTGCCCTGGAGAAGGTGCCTGTGAGCTGGATAGACCCTACACACCTGGGGACAGGAAGCAGGGGAAGGTGAGTCAGCACTGGAGCGGTGACCCAGGCACAGAGCTATGACAAGAGCGAAACGGGGTGTCTTTGTTGTGTGGGCAAATATGCTTGTGTAACCCAGAAATTGGGGAGACTGCATGGTTTCCTAGATCATCAAAACAACAACATTATTTTAAGAATGTTGTCACAAACCTCATTAAAAGAGAAAAAACGTTCAAATAATAGAAAGCTGGCCCATTCGCCCTTGGTTCAGGGCGTGTTGTTCTGAGGCCTGACCCTGGTGAAGAGCGTCAAGGGGAACTCCGGTCAAATGCTTTACAGACTCCATTGGTCATTCCCCTAACAACCCATGCAAACAAATATGATTTTTTTTTTTTGCCTATTAAACTAGACAAAATGGAAATATGGCATTACACAATCATGGTGAGAGTTTTTAAAAAGTTTGTTATGGAAATACATATTCAAGAACAATCATTGCAGTGTTATTTATAGTGGCAAAAGCTAAAAACAAGCCAGGTGCTCCTAACAGTTATGGTACATCCCTGTAATAAAGTTTTTGAAATAGTGTTTTAAAGACTATTGAATTATATAGAAAATGCTCAAGTCAATAAATAATGGCATAAAGTCATATAATCATTGTGTTTCTAACTTTATAAAAAAGTGTGTGTATGTTTATATATAATTTATGTATAGCACCACTCCAAGGAAATATCTACATATTAGCAGTGATTGCCTCCGGAGAGTGGAGTTAAGGATGATTCTCTTTTCTAATTTTTTACTTGTCTGTATTTTTCACGTTTTCTATGCTAAATGTATTTTTATTATGAATAAAAATAAACCCAAATGTTATTAAAATACAACCTCCCCATAGAATTGTCCTATTTGTTTTGAGTCAGAAGCAAGGTGAGGAAGACAAAGGCCAACAAATTTCCCACCTCAATCTTTCTTTCATTTTGTCATTCGGCATTTATTGAGAGATGAGTATGTCCCAAGGTTGCACAAGCATTTGGGACCCGATGTTGAACAAACCATGGTCCCCAGTGTGAATTGTTAACCATTGAATGGAGATACCAGGCACATGTGGTGAGATGGAATTTAGAAGATGTGAGTACAAGATTCTGAGAAATTTGGGGAAAAGAGTGTATCTGGATGAGTAAGGGGTCAGAAGACTGGCTCTGAGCTTATGTTGAAGAATGCCTGCTTGCCTAGAGAAAGAGAGGAGCATTCCAAGAGGACAGAGACCTGCACCAAGATACAGAGAATGATAGTTGGGGGTTGATGAATTATTTCCTGTCGTTAAGAATAAGATTGATAGAGAGATCATGATGGGAGGTGAAAATTGAAAGTTATACTGAGCTCTCATGCTAATGTCAGTGGTGTTCAAAGGTCTCACAGTCCTCTAACAGGTCATGAAATCATTTGATGGGTCACAGCATATGTCTAAAATAACAACAAAAGAAGACAAAGGAAGAGAATGAAGAATATTAGAATATGTCACCCATACTAAGGGTGAAATTTGTTTATGAAATGTGCATTTTCTTAATTTAAAAGAAATGTTTTATTCCAAGACAATTACAGATTCACAGGAGTTGCAATCAAATGTACAGCAAGAGTCTGTGTATCCCCTCTCCCAGCTTCCTCCAGTATCGGCATCCTACCCAACCACAGTACAGTATCAAAACCAGAGATTTGACATTGGTATAACCCATCGATTTTATTAAGATTTCACCTGTTACACACACACTTGTTTGTCTGAAAGTGCGTTTATAGATCCATAAGACTGCATTACACACAGAGTCTCATGGAATCATTACCACAATCAAGATACAGACTACGCCATCACCATGGGGCTCTGTTATAGACACATTCGCCTACCAATCCCCAGCTCCTAGCAGTCCCCAAGCTGTTTGTTCTCTAGGCAATTGATCTTTTGGTTGTGCGTTGTGAATATGTGTGTGCACATGTGTATGTGTACTGTCACAAGATGTAAAATGTCTTTCTTCCTGTGAGCCTCAGTCCAAAATAATTGAAAGCTACTACTGCTGCCTGTGGAAAGACTGTAGGTGAGTGAGGGGCCCTGGCATTATCAGATTTATTTTAGAGGTTATCCTGGCAGTAGTGTGGAGGATGAATTAAAATGGGAATAGGGAGACCAGCTGTCTTACCTACCATGAGTTATCAGATCATGAGTGGACTTCCTTCCTTCCTTCCTTCTTTCTTTCCTCCCTTATTTCCTCCTTCCTTCATTCCTTTCTTTCCCTCCTTCTTTCCTTCTTTTTCACTTGCTGTATTCTTCCCTCCCTCCCTCCCTTCAATGATTAAATATACCCCTATATAATATGATGTTTTTATTGATCCCTGCTAAGTCTTAACAATTCTGTGCTGCACTCCTCAAAATATTATGTTTTATAACAAATGCTGCACAACCAGTGGTTAATTATGATGATGATATGGTCACTTATTTCTTTTTTACACACTCCACCTATGTGAATTACAGTACAATATTGTGGTTCTGTTTCTTGTAGCTTGTTCTCGATTTCTTTTACTAGTTTTTAAAAATTTCACACCACAACAATTTTAACATTCAAAATATGATAGCTGGTTGATTTAACTGTTTTTCATGATCAATAACAGGCAACCAGCCACCTAAACAAAGGATGTCATTAGTAAGGAAGTTAGGACATGAGTCGTTGTACAGAGACCGGTGAATTTTGGTTTTGATCTATTACATGCCCACTCTTAGTTCTCTTTGCACCTGTGTTGGTGGGCAGGGGTGGACATACAGAATATATAAGGGAAGCTTTGAAAAGACTTAGGAGATAATAGGAAGATATCATACTTATATCCCACCCAGACTGTTCTTTTGTTTGTTTGCTTGCTTGTTTGATTGGGACTTGGTTTAGGAGTACACAGTGAAATCATATCTGGTGGACAAAGACAAATATGGGCAGACTGGACAGGGACTATCTAGATTGAGGTTAGTGCTAATTAGGAGATATTCAGAAATTTAAACATGAAATGCTCAGGACTCGGGGTTAGGATAGGCAGGGGTGTTTGCTGAGACACCAAGGAAGAAGACATTGGCAACTTAGGGAGCCAAGATGATTTTTGCTGAAGAGGGAGCTGGAAAATATTCCTCAGGACTCAGTGGTCAGGGGTCAGTAGTTAGAAGAGATAGGGAGAATCTCTCACAAGAGCAGAGAAGACTCACCTACTCTTCCCATCCCAGGGAGAATGCAGACCCATTATTTTTTTTTTTTAATCTGAAATTGGACTTTAATAAGCCTCCTGTTACAATTTCCTCAAGTGTTAAATGGGGATCATAATAGTTCCTAGGTTACATCGTTGTTATGAGGAGAAAATATACCATATAAACATTGGCTTTGTTATAACTATTATAGTGCTGCTGAATAAATAAACACTGCTGCTTTTTTTTTTTTTTTTCCTTTTTGTGAACAAAGGCACACTCAGAGGCAGGGTGGAAGATGACAGTACTAGACAGTCACTCAGTTCCTTTCTCTCTACAGAAAGGGTCCTTGAACTGTAATGTGAGCCAGCTCCAAAGCCCAAGTTCAAATTCTGTTTCACGTTCAATGCTGTTTGGACTCATTTTTAAGTCCCAGTCTCCTACTTGTCTGGTAGACCCCTGCTTCTTAAAGAAATGCTTTGATATTTTTAGAGCTTATTGTTTTTAAGGAGACATTTCTCGTTTCCTTGTCTTGTGACTTTAAATTTATGGTGAAATTTCAAGCATTTATTTCCTTTCTCATTAAACAAGGAGCTGGTCAGAAGTGCTAAGATTTGTCATAGTAAAGAAAGTTCAGTCCTAAGATTTTTGGAGCAGCACAGCCCTGACTTCCCACAGTCTGCGGGACAGTCTCAGGAGCCTCTTCCTCCCTTGGCAGGAAATGGAGAGAAGGTCATCCAAGAGATCTTCCTGCCTTCTGGTCTGGGATTCTCTTTAAGTGTGGAATTGTGGAAAAAAAATCAGCGTGTCTTGTTTCTATATAGGCCGTGCCTTGTTTTACAGACTGAGCAGCGTTATTTTCTTTTTCTTTTCAAAATATCAAGTGATCACTTACGCATATTAGTTAACAGGAAGTGACTGCTAAGAGAACTGCATCTTTTTGGTAGATTCTGTACCTGTCCTTGCCAAATTTGGTTACTATGAACATGTTAAATTCTCCCATTTATCAATGTAACCAGGATCTGTGATTCTGTCATAAGTGATGCCTCAGCAGAACGCTAACTTCCCATGTGGTCAACTCAGGTGGGAAGGCAGGCAATGGGCAACATTCAGGGTTCTAGGAGCTATGGTCGCCTTATCAAGTGTACCTGCCAGTTGTTTTGAAAGATTGGAGTCAAAGTATCAGTGGGAGGCAATCAACAAAGGGAAACTGATGGCTTGACAGAATTGTTAGTGTGTTTACTTCTGCTGAAGCTTTGAACTCAGATGGTATATTAGGCACCTTCTCTGTCTTTTCAAAAAGTATTTTCTGGAAAAAAATATCAAAAGATCCTAGTAGGAGAGGACTGTGAAGACAGATCTTGGGTAGCTGGTGAAGCTCTTCGGTCCAGGTTCATTGTAACTGCCAGACCATCATGGCGAGGAGATACTGCTGTTCCTAGCAGACGGGTGAAGTGCGACGTTGCTGATGACATGCTAGCCCTGTGCATGCAGCGTTCTGCCTTTTTTCTCTTTGTCTTTTTTGAACCATTAGTATGAGATGGAATGAGAAAGGACTATGGGGCATGGGAAGAGGAAATAATTATAAGATTTGAGCAGGAGCGGGACCACTTCTAGTCTATCCAACTAACAGAAGCTGCATGGGATGTGTGTGACTGGGCTATGTGGTCTACTTTGCAGGTAGATGCTAATAGCCAGAAAGGGAGGCTAAGTGGAGTGCAGAATTAGGGCACCCTGGGTGTTCCTGGACTTGGTGCTTTTGGCGCTATCTTAATGAACGGTGGACGTCAGAATAATCAAATATTTAAGCTGTGTCCAATTTCTGTTAAGAGAGACAGCCTGAGGCAAAACACTGCAGGTTTCAGGAGGACGCCGCTAAGCCTGTATCGAGGATCATTATTATTAGGGAAGGGAGAGGTGACACTGAGCCTGTCACCTGCCTTGCCCAAGCAAACTGGAGCTATGTCAATGTGAGGGAGGGGAAATGAGGCTATTATTTTTGAGAAGCTAGCCAAAAACCTTCTTTTTTTCCTCCCTAAAATATCTTAAAAATAATCCATGATGAATTAGGAAGAGGAGCAGGGATTGAGAAGAGGAGCGCATGTTGACCCAATAATCGAATCAATTGTCCATTTTACTTTGCAACTTGAGTGTGGCTAGACCTGTGTGTTTTCTGGATAATGTGCCCATTGTCATGCTAAGAACGTAATTATGTAATATTCTTTAAACTCAAGGGACTTTATGTGCAAATTTACGCTTTTAGTGGGCATTTAATTTGAGTGTTGACTCTAGTGAATTTATTGCTTTTCCAATTTTTGTATTTTCTAATAGGTTATTTTTTTCTTAAATTAGAATTTGTGCATATGTTAAGCACTCTCTCATATGAATCATATTTTACTTTTGGGGAAATATGAAATATTTTTATGATAAAAATAAGAAAACAAACTATATTAAAAGGAAAATGGATATAAAGATTCAAGAATAACATTATGGTAAATTTTGTCATTTTTGAAATATTCATCTTTTGATAAGATTTCAGCATTCTACATCAGTTTCTATTTTGTACGATGTTATTTATATTGTGATACTGTGTTTTCTTTTATCACCATTTCCTGATATATATTATGTCTGTCTTTTTATTTTCAACATTTTATATTACTAAGTTTGATGTTGCTTTTGCAACATCATGCCATTCTACTTTTGAAATCTTTTGAGGGAGAAAATTCAATCTGTATATGTGATATACAAAGTAAAAGCTACAATTTATTTTTTGTTTGTTTTTCCTCATCTGTTTCTCCCTGTTTTCTTGACATTCATGAGCAAATTTTCATCTTGTCTTGAATCCTTATTCTTCTGTAGAACTTTTTGTATTAAACTATTTTTAAAATGTCACTTCATTGTTCAAAAATCTAATGATTCCCTGTTAGTTTCCCATTAACTCTAAACTATTCCTGTCTTTAAAAGTCATGTTGGCTTTTAAATATTGTTGAATAAATACATGAATAACTCTGTTACCCTCATTCTAACCAGATCAGTATCCTGACCCTCCCATAAGCATAGAATATGCAGTCCCTTCTCTCATGTTGTTATTCCTTGCAGAATGGGAAGAGTGGAGAACTTTCCAGTAGAACTGAGGAACAGTGTGGATTTGACATTCACTTCATTCTCTCCCTGCTTCAATTCTGTTCAAGTTTTGCTTTTCTGACATGAAGCTTCCTAGGAAACAGACCTCGTGGGTTTTACTTATCCTCTTGATTTTGGCATGATTTCTTTATCCTGTCACAAAATCTGCATTAGTGGCCTTCGATTGTTTACTAGAAATACATGCATATCAGTTTTGTCTTACCAATTAGACTATAGACTATGTTTACATCTTTTCATTGTGCTCATAACATAGAGGTGAGTATTGACTGTGTGAGGGTCTATTTCTTAATGATCAACAAATTATACTTCTAAACAACTGACTTAATAGTGGATTTTGGTTAGAGAACCTGATTTCTGAGCTAGAAGACTGCCTATGTATAGCTTTTTTTTTTTTTTTTGCATGGAAAATAAATGTAAATATTTGTTGAATAAACAAAAACAATTACTGAATATACTGTTTACAGATAAGCTACTTTTTGTGTGCAAAATATGGTTCTTAAAAATATTGTTATTTGATAAATTAATGAGCACGAACATGTAGAAAAATGATCATTATTATTCTCTTTATTGTTAAAATATTTGGAGTTTTTCTCTTTCTATATACGACTTTAGGGATTCTAAGACTCTGTACTCCAAGTGACACCTTAAATAATTGTGGTCTTTTATCTCCTTCTCTATACCCAGTCTTGTGGGTTTATTGTCTCTCTTATGCAAACTTAAGATTATTTTTTGTTATATTTTACATGCTTGACTGGCTATTCTATATCCTACAAAAAAAAAAAAAAAAGAGTGTGATAACTGTATGACAACATACCGAGTGCTAGTCAACCATGTTCCTCCCAACTAATGTTATGGTATAACCTGACCCAGGCTGTAAGATTAGCTTCTAAAACATGTCCTCAAATATATTTAAAAGTAGAACATTAAATGAAGCCTTTTCAAAAATGGCTTAAAGAAATAGGAAGATGCCGAAGTTTTTCTCTTTGCCTTATGCATGTCACTAAAGCCTATATTAATGCGTGCTTTTTTACTCTCTCTTTAAGCTACTTGATGAATAAAGTTACCATTTTCTTTATTAGCAATCAGCCAATATAAAAGGTGGAGTTAGAAAATGTTTACATAAAATTTCTTTTTTTCTTTTTGACAGGGTCTCACTCTGTCACCCAGGCTGGAGTGCAGTGGCATAGTCACAGCTCACCACAGCCTTGACCTACTGGGCTCAGGCGATCCTCCCTCCTCAGCCTCCTGGGTAGCTTGGACTACAGGCAGGCCTGGCTAATTTTTTTATCTTTTGTAGATACAAGCTCTCACTATGTTGCCTAAGCAGGTCTTTAACTCCTCGGCTAAAGTGATCCTCCCACCTCAGCCTCCCAAAGTGCTAGAATTACAGGCCCGAGCCATTGCACCTGGCACAACTTCTAGTTATCATCCTTTCAAGTGGTAGTTGCTGGTGTGCCAGTGGAAGACTCATAGTATGAAGCTAGTCTGAGTGAAGCCCAAAGATGGCTCTTTGGAGAGTTCTAGCATAGTAGTTTAAAGACATTTTACTGTCAAGACCAACCAAGTGAATATTGTCTTTCCATTAAATAGTTATCCACTTGTTTGCTCACAATCTCATAACTCTATGGCCTTCAGTTCCTCCACACTGACTCCTTGGCAGCTTCTAAGAGCTCCAGTTTCTTGGGGCCCACTGTCTGTCCCAGCAATCATCTTTGCTGTGTGGCAAGTTGGTCTTTTTTCCATTCTTTTCTCCAAATTAAGATTACATTTCAAATTCTGTCCTCTACAAAATACTTCCCTGTTTACACACGAACACAGCCCTTTATGATGCCGTGCTTTCAGAAACAAAAATTGGTTACATTGCCCCTAGCTTCTAGGGGAGCATCTACACTGTATTAATTCTGTGCCTATTGGACAGTCACCTCTTAGTAGTCCATGATACATATAGGACCATATTTAGGGGTGATGATTTTTCTGTTATCCCCACCCCACCTGAATAGCCACTTCTACTTGTATGCAGGTGAAAACAAGAGCCTCAAGACATGAGCTGCTACAAGGGACAGTATGTCTGTCTCAGCGGTTGCCTGAGTGACATCTGGTAAGGCAGTGTCACCTCCTTTGGGGTTTATCAGGGATCATGTGTGTACTTCTAGCCCCAGAAGAGCATGACCTTCTCCTCCCCCATGGCTATCTCCCCACAGACTCTATGGGTAGTGTCACTATCCAGCCACGGGCAAGAGCAAAAGGTCAAAATCTCCTAGGCTAAGCTGCTTTTCTCTGCTTCCTACCCTAGGGCTGCCTCTGAGGACAATCTGCCACTCAGCAGCATTTTAGAAAGTGACATTGGAGAATTAAAGAGTGCACTGCAGAATATTTAAAACTTTAGAATATTATATCTAAACCTAGGGGTGCTTACATATCTAAAAAGGAGGGTGAGAATAATACTTCCTCAAGTTAAATAGTTGCTAACATTTTTAAGAGTTTATTATATGCCAAGCACGGTTGTAATGGTTTAATATGTTTTAACTCCTCTAACTCTTAAGCCTAAAAAGTGATTATTATTATTATGCCCATTTTACAGGTATGAAAGCTGAGGCACAGAGGACAGGTACCTTTAAGGAGTAGAAATGGGATTCAAACTCAGTTCATCTACCTCTAAAGCCACAAAAGTACACTTCCTCTCCAATGTATTTCACGAGATGGTGGTTCAGGTCAAATTGTCTCTTTAGCACTGATATAAAATATTAACATTAGGTATGATAATATTGAGCAAGATAATAATACAAACATATACCATGTCTATCAGTCTCTTCTTGGCTAGTGTCTAGTTGTGTTTTGGGGGTTTTATTTGATCCGTGTTCTATTCAAATCCATGGAATAATGTGCCATGCTGTAACAGGATTATACACTTCTTGAAACATAGAACTGGAAGAACAAAAGCAATCTGCACATTAGAGATAAAGGTTAAGCCTTTTTTTTTTTTTTTTTAGCAGCGAAATAGTATCAGCCAGAGTCTGTTTGAGAGGCAGTCAGAACAGAGTCATTAAGAATGGGGTTTTGAACCTTGGCTCTGTCCTCCTCATTAGCTCAGTGACAGTAGGTATGTCTCTTGGTCCCCTCATTTATAAAATGTGGGCAATAGTGTTACCTTCCTTACAGGCTTGTGATGAGGATGTCTTAAGAGAGTGAGCATAGGACCAGCGCTTGGGAAAGTATTTGGCACACAGTGAGCTCTTTCTGTAGTTGCTAGCTGTTAATATTCAGGCTCTTTCAGAATAAACTTTCTTTTAAAATGAGTAGATACAGCATCTAAACAGTCATGTGTATGCAAGGGGGGGAGGTATGGGAGACAAGGAGAGAGACAGAAAATTCTACTGTGTATGAATTAGGTAAAAGTTCTTTGAGGTGAGTGAGAGAGGTGACTTGGTGGGGGAAAGAATTGAAAATTCTTTGTGGGAAGATAAGACACTTCCAGTGGGAGATCCTAAAAGGAAATTTCTGAAGGCCCACGGGCATGTTCCTGGCCTTTCTCTGGGCAGACTGGTCCTCACTCAGAAATAGGTGTAATCCATTTGGGAGGGCAGGTGTCCACCATAGACTGGAGATGAGAGTTAGATGATTCTAACTCATTTTTCTGAGCTGTGGAAGCTTGATTTCATTGCATTTTCCTTTTTGCTAGCCAGCATTGCTCAGGACAGATGTTCAGAGTGCTCCAAAATAAGCTTATTTTTCATGGCAGCCACAGTCTGAGTTAAGCATATTTCCAAACTCAGCAATATGAGTTCCATGTACAGCTGTAACTTACATTTCTTAGTGTATCTACAAGTGTCAGAGGTACTCCCCCGAAGACATTTCTTTATTAGCATCCTATTGTTAGTAGTTTGGGTTCAAGGTCAAAACTCCACGTATTTTGGAGAATGAGGAGGAAAGTCAGCTTGAAACAGTGAACCAGTGAAAATGCGTGTCTTAGCAGAAATTTTTACCGTTAATTGTTTCCAGTACAAAAAGAGACATAAACTCTCCTCCAGGAAGCTTTAGACCATATAAATCTTGCTAAGCCTGCTATAGTGAAAATATTATGATTTTGAATTTTTGTATAACCAACGTCTGTGAAAGCTATCACATTTAAAATAAGATCTTACTTATACCACCAGTTTGTTTAATAAGTTTAAACTTTATGATAAGCCTTAATGATTGTCACAAATTCTGAATAATGAGGCTCAAATTAATATAATTTTCTGTTAGCAACAAGTGGTCAGTGCTTCTGAGTAACACATAGTTCAGAACAGAGGATACCTTTTATGAGTTTAGGTTTCTAAAATGCCAAGCTTTTTCTTAAGTTTTCTTTTTCTTACGTTTCTGTGTGTGGTTTGGGGAAAGGTCTTGAGATAGTGGGGCAAAATGGAAATGGTTTTGAAGACAGACTGAGTTTAGAGTCCTGGTTCAGTCACTTTCTACCCTTGATATCTCAGACAAGTCAGTGGATCTTCTGAGCCTTTGTTTCCTCATCCGTAAGATGCAAGTTAGAGGGTCGAATGAGACACTGTATATAAAGTAGCTTGCACAGTTTTTGACACCTGTTGGGTACTCAATGGATGGTGACTGTTATTAGTAAGTCTGGTGGTTTTAAAATCTGCCTACAAATTCTCTAACACACCTCCCTTCAGAAGGTGGAAACTGCTTCTCTGTACTGTGGATGTGGTCTGGACAGGGATTTGCTTCTTTTGCATAGAATGTGGTGAAGTGATAATGTGCGACTTCCAAGACTATATCATGAAAGAAGATACAACTTTTGCTGCCATCCACCAGGTTGTGAGGATGCTCAAGCAGCCTGCGGAGAGGCCCATGTGGGGAGAAGCTGATGCTTTCTGCTAGCATCTAGCACCAACTTTCTGGCTACCTTGGAAGAGAATTTCCCAACCTCAGTCAAGCCTTCACAGGCAGTCCTGGGTGACATCTTGTCTGCAGCTTCATGAGACCCTGGGTCAGAACCATCCAGCAAAGTTGCTCCTAATTCCTAACCATGAAATAATAAATACTTACTGTTCTAAACCACTACATTTTGAGGTAATTTATTATATAGCAATAGACAATTAATATAGTAAAGATAGCAGTAAAACTTACCCCAGACTGGGATGAAAAACCAGTTAGTTAGCAGCCTCTGCCTATGTCTAGGCAGCTACAATTGAAACGAAAAATCAGGGGATGATTCCTTTGTTAATGTATTCATTCATTTAGCAAATTTTTTGTAGAACATTTCTTGGACCCTGGCACCATGTGAGCTGCTGGAACCAAGATCTGTTACTGGACAGAGGCAATGGCTATTAATACCCTTTGTTCCCAGATCTAACTGAGGCTTTAGTGCCACCTCCTAAGATCTTCTGTTCAACTACTTCTCATCTTATGGCCACCCACTGTGGGCATGCCACAACTGTCCCCTCCTGGCACTGTGGGTGGAACAGTCCCTTAATTGGCTTTCCTGCTTACATTCTTGTCCACTCACAACAGACATTTGAATGATAAATTATAAGTAGACAGAATGAACTCTGTAAGCCAAATCAACTTATTTTCTTGCTTAAAGCATCCTGGCATCTCTCCATCCACTTTGAAAACAACTGGCCCTTTCTTGGCCTCCTGAACCCTCCTCATCTCCCTCTTTAAACTTGCTGGCTCACATCACTCTATCCCTGGTTGGTTATGCTTCAGTGATGTCAACCTTCATTCTGTTCCTCAAACTCACTGTGGGACACTGTGATAGTAAGGGCACCAGCAAGTCACCTCTCCCTGTTCCATGCCCTTGTGTGGCCCTTCCACATTGACTCTGGCCTTGGGCATGTGACTTGATTTGACCTCTGAGACAAGAGCAAATATTATGTAAGAGGAGACTTGAGAAATCTGCACATGTGGAATTTCTCACTGTCTCTCTCTCTGGCTGCTTGTGGAAGAAGCCCGAGCTATTCTGCTATGTCATGGGAGACACATAGGTCAGTTTCATCCATTATCTCTACCAACCTCTAGACATGGTGTGGGCCCAGCCACCATGGGATGAGCTCAACCCAAATTGCTGAGCCACAGAATCGTGACAAGTAAATGATTGTTGTGGGAAGTCACCAAGTTTTGAGATGGTTTGTCACTTAGCCATAGAAAACTGATATACACACCAAACTAATTCCTATTCCTGAATCTTAGTACTAGTTGTTTCCTCTGCTTGGTGTGTCCTCTTCCCATATCCTCTCGTGATGGACTCCTTTTGGACATTTAGGTCTCAGCTTAAATGCCACCACTCTGCAAAAGCTGGCCTGATCATTCTGCCCAAAGTGGTCTAATATTCACTGTAGAAAAAACAAACTATTTTTTTCTCTGCCTCATTCTACAACAATAAACACAGGAGACCTTTGTGACCAGTTGTGTAGGGGTATTTTTCTATACTCCAAGGAAGCAATCTCTTCTGTGACAGATACCAGGTGTGTGTCCTCTAATTCAATTCTGACACTACCTTCAGATCACACAGATTGAGGACTCAGTTCTACAAATCTGAGCTCCACCCACTTCTGATGCCAAGTGCAAGCCTCAGGTTGTTTCTCCTGTGCTTCCAAGTCAGGGTTTCCATGACTCCCGCCTTGGGTTTGATTAATTTGCTAGAGCGGCTCACAGAACTCAGAGAAACACTTCGCTTACTGGTTTATTATGAATGATATTGCAAAGGATGCAGATGAAGAGATGTGTAAGGCAGGGCATGAGGAAAGGGGCAGGGAGCTTCCATGCCCTCCCCAGGCTCACCACCCTCTAGGAACTTCCACGTGTTCCGCTATCTGGAAATTCCCAGAACCCAGTCCTCTTGGGTTTTTAGAAAGCTTCATTACATAGGCATAGTTAATTAAATCATTGGCTATTGGCGATCAACTTTACCTTCAATCTATTTCAATGTATCTCCCCTCTCCAGAGGTTGAAAGCGGGGCTGGAAGTTCCAACCCTCTAATCCCACCTTGATCTTTCTGGTGACCGGCCTCATCATGATACTATCTAGGGACTGGCAGCCATCAATCAATCCAGTCAATCATTAGCATACAATAGACATCACTTTGGAGGTTGTAAGAATTTTAGAACAAAGCACAAATATATATTTTACAATATCACACTTACTTTCTGTCATAGCATCATCTTTTCCTCATGCTCTAGCACTTTCCATTGTCTGATGTTTTCTGGTTTACCACATTTTATTAAATCTAAGATACTATTGATTGTAACCCACATCCCAACTTCAGAAATTTTAAAATGTGAAAAAAACGAGTGCTTTGAATTGAGGAAATACAATATATGATTATTTGTCCCTTTTTGTCTGTCTATGAGAAATAAATGCCCCATGAGCATAGGGACCTCCTACTTGGTCTTGCCTTCTCCAATCATTCTCCATACTGGAGACCAAGTAAGCCTTCCTAAATGCTACTCTCATCATGTCTCTCTTCTTAAAATGATTAATTGGACCCTCACTTCACTGAGGAGAAATTCCAAATTACCTACATGACTCACATGCCCTTTGAAATTGAGCTCTTGTCGACATGACCATCCAGAATCAGACTACTGTCTACTCTGCTTCTGTCTCCTTCCTTTGGGTTCTAGACCACATAATTCCGGCTCATGGTCACCTCCATGCTGATTCTGTCAGATATTCTTCTCCCTTCTTTCCTCATGGTTCATTTGTACCTCAAATGTCACATTCCCAACAAAACTGCCTCTGCCCCTCCTTACTGATCTGACATCTCCATCATAAAACTCTACACAAATAACTATACAATGATAAAATATTTGTATGAATTTCTACTTGTTTATTTGATGCATATTTATTATGCTTATTGATTGTGTTTATCAGATACAGTTTTAGACACTAAAGTAACATCAGTAAATAAAATAATTCCTGCCACAATGGAGTTTACGCTTCAATGAAGGCAAACAGACAATAGATAAGATGGATATAAAAAATATGAGGAGGTTGCATGCTAATGAATGCTATAGAGAAAATTAAGGCAGGAAAGGGGAAGTAGGAAATCCTAGTGGCTGGGAAGGGCTGTAACTTTCCAAAGAATGGTCAGGAAAACTCCAGGGGGAGAACAACATTTTGGTGAAAACCGAAGGCTATGAGGGAGTGGATTAGCAGATATTTGGAGGAGCATATCTAGGAGGTGAGAACAGGAAGTCCTGACTAGCTAACCATGAGAATAGCAAGAGAATGGCTGAGTATCAGGGGTCAAACCATCCAATATCTGCAGGGGCCACACAAGTAGTTACAGAAATATGTTTTCTCATTAGTAGAGTGTAGGCATGGAGGCTGAGGCTGCTCCTGTGAATGCAACCCACCAATCCTTTTTAAAATATATAACTAAAACGTCAATTACACACACCCATTTCAAGCATGGCATTAGTGCATAAACTACTGTATTCTAAGCAGGTTGCCTCAGTCTGCTTTTTACCTCTGAGGCCCACAGGCATCATTTTGGAGTCTCATGATGACCAAAGAACCTGACTACAAAGCAAAAGGAGATTATCCAAGCTAAATCTCACCACGACACCTGGGAAGAGGAACAATGAACTGAATTCATGTCAACATGTACATGACAGATACCTAATACTTTCCTGAAAGCAGGTTTTGTTAAAAATGGGAGAGAGCAGGAGGGTCCTGAGAGTTTGGATGTGAAACTGAGAGTGGGGGAAGGGGAGGATGCAAAACTCAACTCTGCCATTTTCTAAACCTTATTCAAGAACAAGTTTAGTGTAACTATTTCTCTGCTCAGTGAAAAGGGGATCTTGCCCCATAGTGTTCTTGCTGAGATTTCTTATTTACCAAGGCAGCCGATTCTTGTTTTTTCTCCCAGATAAAATGTGTGTGATTTTTATGACTCTGTTCAACAGTTCATTCATTTATATTCGTCCAACAAATAATTATCATTGTGCTGTAGTAAGTTCTATAGAGATGGACAAGTGTAAGGATCTTGTCCTACAAATCAAACCTGACTTTCAAACATGATTGGGTATCAGAAAAGGAAACACATCTAGTCAACAATAATTTAAACACCATAATGTTTATATAATTAAAATATGTGAGCATCTGTAAGTTAACATTTTGGTGAACACCCTTTCAGAAACATTGCTATTTTCTTGCTTTCTCTTTTTTTCTGATGCTAATTTATTATTTAGGTAGTTTTAAGAAGATATATTTCTCATAGAAAGAGATAAAGACTTTCTCATTACAAATGTTAAAATTCTATATAAGAGGATAATAAATAAGTTAAAAATCCTGAAGCTTTGAGTAAAGTAGTTTTATTAAGTTTCTAATTTAACCAAGTGGCAGATGTTTGAGTTTAAAATTGTTTTTCATGTTAGACAATACTATGTTTAACGTCTTTGTGTGTGTGTGTGTGTGTGTGTGTGTGTGTGTGTGTGTGTGTGTTTTCCAGGTGTTGAATTATTAAAGTACCCTATGGAAAGGCTGCACCCACCAACAGTACATAAATGCTGGTTTTGAAGGAAAGCATGTTACATATGGCACAGTGTTTTGTGATTCAAGCAAAGTTGATTATTATTGTTTTGTTCCTTATGGTTTTCTGTAGGTATGTTATACAGAATATAAGGGGTGGGGCTAGAGAAATATCTGTTCTATTTTAGTCAGTTGCTATTTCTACAACAGCAACTTAATCTGCGTAGACAATAGAAAGAAATACCATGTCTAATTTTGGCACAGATGCACACTTAGTTTTGAGGCTAAACCTCTGAAAGTGAAAAGCCTGCCAACAGCAGCTAACAGTCTGGGCCAAAGGCTGGTTCTCATGTGGTGGGACGCTGTCTTATCACACACTTTATTTTTTCAAATGGAAATATCACTGGCAAACAAAAATAGTAGCTAACATGGTATTGAGCTATATGGTTTACAGTAATTCTGTTATTTTATGCACACAAGTACTCTAACAGGAGGTAATGTGAAGTAGCAGAGAAAGTTTGACTCCACAGTCATGTTCTTGGCATTACTCACCTTGACTTTGATGCATCATAAGTATGAAGATGAAAATAAACTCTTAAGGGTATAAAACAAAATCAATTTCATTTGAACAAGATACTTAATCATTGATACCCATATAATAATTTTCTAAAATTATTTTTAGACCTTGCTTTTAACTATGTTGGACTATGGAGGAGACAGGTGTGAAAACAGGTTGTTGCAAGTCTTTGTGGCAAAACCCTCCAGGGGGAAACTAAGGGAACCATGGGGGATACAGGAGAGGACCCAGACTTTGCACCTTGGGTCCAGGTTTTATACTTGAAGCAGAGTAAAGCTAAATAGAAGTAGTTTAACTTCACATAAGACATCTTCAAAACAAAATTTAGTTTTGTCTATGAATTCTTTTGGAAATTTTAGACAACTGTAGTACTCAAGGTTCATAGATAGGGTATTTTTTATTTTCTAACTGGCCTCATGGTATGACCAGAATTCCAGATAAAGCTTAGAAAAATATGTAGCTTTTAGAAACCTGGTAGTTTTCTTTCATTTAGCGTTTGTCATAATTTATGTGTCTCATAGGAACACTGTTTAGTTCTGGTGTCTGAGATGTGTGAGAACTTTGTAGAAATCCTCTGACAGGCAGCTTTTAAGGAGATAGAAATTTCTAAAATTTATATTTTAGCCATGTTATTGAATAACTTGATACCAGATCTCTCAGCTGTACCAATTTAAATGGGCTTCACTGTGAAAACTGGGTGTGTCCTATGGTGATGGTCATGTCTAGCATGACCTCATGGGAGCACACTAATGGAATAGCCTTGTCACTCTGGCACCAGCAATCTTCTTGTGAAAGGGACTGTCTCTGTCTCTGTTTATCATGCATCTTCAGAATTTGCAATACCTGATGCAGAGTAGTTGCTTGGGGATTGTTTGTTAAAGGAGACAAGTGTGACTCTGGGGAAACTTTAAAATATAGAAGAAAAGATAGGAGGATCAATTTTAGATTGTCTACTGAAGCAGTTCCTTTTCTCGGTTGCAAATTCCTTTTATTTATTTCTTTTGTAAGTATATAATATTTGGAGAAAGAGTCACCTTAGAAGAGCAAAATAAGTTGAAACAGGGCCAGAGGCAGTGGCTCATGTCTGTAATCCTAGCACTTCAAGAGGCCAGGGCAGAAGGATTACTTGAGGCCAAGGGTTTGAGACCAACCTGAGCAACATAGTGAGACCCCATCTCTACAAAAAGAGAGAAATATATTAGCTGGGAGTAGTGGCATGTGTCTGTAGTTCCAGCTATTCGGGAGGCTGAGGCAGGAGGATGACTTGAGCTCAGGAGTTTGAAGCTGCAGTGAACTATGATGGCACCACTGCATTTCAACCTGCCCCTAAAAAAAAGAAAGTAAAGAAAGAAAAAGAAAAGGAAAAATGCTCAAATAACTAATTTCCACAATATTTCATTTCCCCGTGTCAAATAGCACCTTTCAGTGAGAGGCTTCCCCATCTCTGAATACCCTGGAGATGCATCTGGAACATGTGCTTTGAGCAAATGAGTTTGTTGTCAAAATATTATGTGTATTTCTATGTGTTTATGTCAAGGACGATAGCAGAGGAAGGATGGTGTGTTCTAATTATCTTTATAATTTGTTTACCCCATTAAAATCTATTGTAACTGAAAGAAGCAGCCTCTGAAAGGTAGATTATGGGCTCCTCTGCTTTGAGTTGCTGATCTCAGAGGGAAACACACAGCGTCTGCTGGATCTGAGTATAGAATGTGTATGGCACTTCAGCATTACGGGAGATATTATCAGGGAAACTATATAATATTCACCAACTAATTCTTTTCACTTCTTTCAGTGAAGACACTGAAGGAAGAACTGATTTTAATCTGAGACTACCTCTTTCAAAGAAACCTCAAGAGATTTAGTGCTACTGGAGAAGCTAAAAGATATGAGAGTATTTGTCACAAGAGAGGCAAGCTTTAAAACAATGTCGAATAGGAAATGTATACCTGGTGACCTGTCCCCTACCTGGAAAGACAGTGAAAGGGATCTGATAGGGACGGCAACTGTCACTGGGTACTGATGTTACACTTACTTTCTAATGGAAAGACAACAAAGACCAAGCTCAGTGGGTATTCAATGATCAGACAAAACCGTCGAGAAGCATGAGGGTCTTACCTGAACGTGGGTTCAAAGAAGTGTTCTAGCACCAGGAAACACTTAACAATATACAGAGAGAGGAAGCGCGGATTGATGTTTAGGTTGTCTACCTAAAATGATCCCAGGAGACGTATAGATGGAAAACTATTCTGCACATTATTTTTCTTTTCAGAAATACAGCGTACCTCTCACCTAAATGTTTAGTGTACCTTTTGTAGTACAGCTTTCACCTAAATGTTTAGACTTCATCTGTAAAACAATGGATTCTTTCATCCAATCGGCTTACATCAGCATGCCTGGAAAAACTGTGACATTAGTGTATATATATGATCATTTCTGTTTTGAGTATGTATGCAATTTCAAAGTGAGTTTAATTCAGTTGAAATAAAATTATAAAATAGGAAAAGTAGCATTTTGCAAATAGTATATATGTATGTGTGTGTTATAAAGCTAATAAGCTATTGAACTTGATATGTGACATGTACTTACTTCAGCATGATAGCTGTAATTGTAGGAAAAGAAAACAAGTAAAACTCATGCCATTTGATTTGAATAGTTGACATTTGTGCAATATGAGTCACTTTTCTGTGCTTTATATTGATATTCATAGTGGTACAAATTGTTCTTCTACCCACACTATTTCTAATGGGATGTCAATATATGTAACATAAAATATATATTCTGAAATGATATATTCTCTGAATAAGCTAATAATAAGTAGGTGTTTCACTAAAGCCATTATTAGGTAGAAATAATTGATGAGTAATATGTCTGAGAACCTTTTATGATTTGGGGAATATAAAATACAGTGAAGTACATCAACTACAAAAGCAAAATCCCAGAGAACATAATTATCCATTAACCAAGTCTTGTGCTTTGTTATTAATGGATAAGAGAAGAGGCTCTCCAGGACAGTGGGAATGATTCCATGGGATAATCAGAGGAGGGAAGAATGTAAGAAAAATGCTCTCAGTGACTGGCAAAGTTTACACACACACACTCACACATTTTATTACTTCTATTATATATTTTTTTATACTTTCCCATGTTGTGGTTGATATAAATCAGCTTCCATTTATGAAATACATAGATCTTATTTTAAATTAGTATAGACGATTTGCTAGCAATTGTGAGTCAGTTTTACTGTATCTGAGCACATGAATATGATACAATATGTTTACTTCTATTTTAAGGCCTAGTTATCATTTTCAGTGTGTTTTTGGAGTCCATTTATATAATTTATATCATGGTGCTCTCATTTATAGAAAGTCCAAGATGATTAAGAATTGTTGTCCAAGAGAAGAGAAATCACAATAATTCCTTTATAGAAGAGTTGCAGATCTTTACCTCAATTTAACGTGTTTATGTGAGAAAAGGCAATTGGTAAACATGTTTCACATAAATATATTTACTGATTACTTTTATGCCATAGCATGGAAGCATGTATTCAACCAATACATTGGTAACACATTCTTCTCCAGGACTCTCAAAATCAGTGTGATTGTTTCTTAGTGTTTACAATTACAGTTGAGAAATCTTATGTTAGTCTGAATCTCTTTCTCATCTAGGTAACCACTTTTGTTTCTAGAATATGGAATTTTTCTATTTATAGAATTTTTATAAGGAGACATCCATAGGTGTATTTTTAAAAAATATTATTGTCCAGGAACATGGTAAACATTTTTCCCTTAATGACTCAAATTCATCTTTGACTCAAGAAAGTTTGCTCTCGTTTCTTTGGTTATTGATTCTCCGTAGTTTAATGCAGTCTTTCCTCCTGGTGCTTGATGGGCACTTTTGCCCTAATAACTCAAGTTCATTTTCAGCTCAGGAGATTTTATCTTTTGATTATTTCTTCTCCACAATTTACTCCATTCTCTTCTCCTGATACGTCTAAGAAGTAAATAGTGTACATTCTGGACCTATCTTTCTTGTCTCTTAAACTCCTTCTTGTACTTATTATCTTGTTTTATTTTTAAGCTATAAAGAATTACTCAAGATCAGATTCCAAATTACCAACTCAGTTTCCAGAGCATCTACTATGCAATTATATTATAATATGGCTTAGATTTTTACATTCCAAGAGAACTTTCTGATCCTTCTTTTTTTTTTTTTTGGCATAGTAGGGCTTTGCTCTTCTTTTATGGATGTGAGGAACAGGCAGATTCTAGGTACATTTAAAGACAATGGAATTTGGTGGCATATTGCATGTGGGGTATGGAAGAAGAGGAGTCAAGGATGACTGCTAGATTTTAGGCCTAAGCTCCTGAGAGGAAGAGTATTGTGACTGAGACGAGGAATACCAAGTATATTAGATTTTGGGGAGAGGCCAGGAGTTCAGTTTGAAATCCCCATTAGGCATTCAAATACAGATGTCACCAAGGCATTTAGTGATGGACATGTGCAGTTCATGGGAGACATCCAGGGTAGAGATATATGTTTTTGAGTCACACACTTAAAGTTGGTATTTAAAGCTATAAACTCATCACACAAGTGAGTGTAATTGGAGAAAATATCCACTGAACCTGCGGGTAGGTTTTTTCTGGACTCATAGTGAGGTGTGTTTGTGCTAGGGGGTGGGAAAGGAGAGTACATTGCTGGTTCACAGACCCTATCAGGTGAGGAAGTAGGAGGAAGCACCACTACAATTAAAACACATTAGGAAACTCTTTGCCATCTTTGACAGGTTATCATTTATTTGGGAGCCTAATGTTAGACGGAGGACTGTTTCTAGCCTTAAAATTTATGCTTGGGATTCACTGCAACATGCCTCTTATTTTACTGAAAGGTACCATTTTGCTAGTAGAGATGCAACAAATGCCATTGCTGAGCCCTGGACACATGGAACACAGAAGGCTTTCAATGTCTTGCACTATGTCCCATGGCATGCTTAACATAGCAGTTCTCACTGGAGTGTAGTTAAGAAAATGCATCCTTGAACTTATCCAGAGATCCCCTTCTTTGCCTGAATTGGCCACTCATCTATAGGCCATTAGGTGTTCTGGCAATATGATTATTTTATTTTTATTTTACAGATATTATGCAGTTTCTTGATCATCAGTATGATGCTACTCTAACAATTTTTTTTCCAGTTCTGTAGTAGGTTGTGTGTGTGTTGTGTGCGTGCACAAAAATACACACATTAGAGGTGTGGAATGGTACCTTCATACATATTGAATGACAAGATTTGGGAAAGTAGAAAGGTAATGTGAATGTGTCTTGAAGTGGAAGCCATTTTAAAAGTTTCATTGTGTTTCAAGGAAGGATATGTTGAAATTACTTAATGATTTTTTCTAAAGGCAAAAAAGATTATAAAATTACCAATAATAAAAGAATCCATGTAAATATTTAATATGTAAATCATAGTTTACTTTTAGTCCTAGATGTTACAATGTTAACAAAAGATATCAGGAAGCTTAAAGTCTCTGGAGTCATTATAGCTACAACTGTGTAAATAGCTTCCTTCAAAATAATATCCAAGGAAATAACCTTATTAAATGTAGCTCTAGCAGCAAGCCAGCAAAAGACATGGCAACAATTGTATCAGAACATTAAACTGGAGGGATACTGTTCTTATAAAGGCTACAATTCAATGAAACTTTATTTGGTAAAATTTTCATTTGCAGTGTGATATTTTTAACAATTTTACTAATATGACTTATTCTTGAGGTCTATAACCAATTTTATTGTTCATGACATAAAATGAAAAAACAGCTAAAATATCCAAATTAGAGAAGCAATGCATTTGACCCCAGAGACAGCTTGTGATTGATCATATTATTTGTGATGTGACAGTTGCGATGAAGGTGAGTGGAAAGGAGGCATCTCATTTTGTGCATACTAAACAGGCAACATAGAAGGGACCTGGTCACTGTGTTTTGATGCCAGATCATAGTACTCAATTTACATTTACCACAATTTCCATAAAACAACAATCCCATTCTTTCAAAATAATATGCCACACTTTAGCTGGCTTAGGGAATAAAGTTGTGTTATTCCCCAAGCGTTTTTGAAAAAGGTGACTGACAACACAAAATGAAAGTTACATACTACATATGTATTTATACTTAATGTAGAAAATTTCACACAAGTGGCTTGTATCTTTAGTATTTCTGTACCCGAACCATGCCGTTAGCCCTAAAATGGAAACTATAAGTTGTTTTTAGGCTTGACTGGGCATTTGTTATATAACTAGCAAAATCTTTGGGCACTTGGGTAATTGAGTTCCCTTGGTAAGAGTTCAAATCTGGGCTTCTCCCAATGTTTTACCTGTTATAAAGTAGTCCTAGCAAGTTATTATGGAGGGACATTTTCCATTTTCTATCTCGCCCCTCCCCCTACCTGTTCTTCCCTGTCTTTTGATGAGCCAAGTGGGCTGACCCCTGTGTGTCACATGACTGCACACTTTTATCACAGGCGAGGGTGAGGTATGGCCAGAGGGAGGCATCTTCCAGATAAGAGGGGCAGAAGGAGAGAAATACAGGGGGATTAATTCACCTTTCCCACCCTGCCCTGCTTCTCATATTCAGAATTAGCTATGTCCCTCGTGACTGGCTCCTGCCTGGCGGGTCTCCCTGCAAAGCTCATCTGACATAGTGGCCAAATCATCCAGCACTCCCCTCGGCCCCTCCTGCCTCAAGGGTGATAATAGTTTCCCACAGTTGAAAACTTCTGGGTGATTCAACATCCTTCATCAGTCCCCTTAATGCGGCTCACACCTCTGAAATTGTCCCTTCATTAAAATCTCTTCAATTGAGTCATTGGAGTGGAACTTTTTTCCTGCTGTGACCCTGGCTGATACAGGCACAACGATGCTGATGTCGTGTGACAGACCAAATAGCACAATGCATGATGTATTGCACTTCACAAACGCTCGCCTTGCTATCAAGGCTGTAGGCACTAGAGAGATCTGAATCCATTCTGTGATGTCTTCTGCGTTGGTCAATAATAGAGCCTTTGCTATTATGGCAATGAGAAGATAATGGCTACATAGCCATTACATTTGAGAGCGAATTGGGTAAGAATGTGAGAAATGGTCATTCCATGTACAGGCAGTGGCCTCAAGAAAAGAGGAGAGGCTGTGGCCTCTTGACATAACCATGTCATAGCAGGGACTGTTTTTGCTCCTGCTCTACAGATGACCCCTTGCAGCTGATTCTCAACAACCAGCCTTCTCGTGTCTGATTGAACATTCTGGTATTTAAACTAGACACCTCAAAGGGAATGCCTGTTTATCTACTCTAACTTCTGGGACTCTTCCCAGGAAAATTATAATTGTACAGTCTGAAAAAATGAGGATCACCAAGAAAGAAGGGATCTTAACCAGAAATGAAATTATGAGGAGAGAGCAGAGGGAAGTAAAGATTCTGTCCATCCATGGAAACACGTCTTGGAGGCTTTCCTGTGTTTGCAGAAGAGCTAAGATTAGCAGCTTCTGCTGGGTCTTAGATGTTTGATCAAAGGATGTTTCTTGAGATTCCTGGGTTCTGTTTCCCTAGTACCTAGACTAGCCCATCTACATTTGCCTCCACAGGTAAATTCCCAGTCCTGACCTTCTCTCCTTATGCATATCAGATCTGACCCCTGTAGACGTCATTCATTCCCTGGTCTCCCTGGTTGTTGGTCTTATTCTCTTAAGTTTAGCCAAGGGGAGATACTGGCTGGAAATCCAAATGGAGGGGAGAGAGATAGACAAAGACAGAGACAGAGATGAGGGAGAGGGCGGGGGGAAACAGAGACAGAGAGGAGGAGGAGAGAGAGAGAGCTAGAAATAGAGACAGAAAGGGGGAGAGAGAGAGAGACAGAGGGGGGAGAGATAGAGAGAGAGACAGAGAGATAGAGAGGGAGCAAGGGAGAGAGACAGAGACAGAGAGAGAAAGAAAGAGACAGTGGGGTGGGGGGAGAGAAACAGAGGGAGAGAGAGATTATTTGAGACAATCCCCCCCCACCTCAGTGACGGCAGCTCCTGCTGGGTGACCTTGCCCTCCAGTCTGATGCTCTCACAGGGCTTCGATAGCACATTTTCATCTCCCTGCCCTTCCAGCCCCACCGGTGTCAACAGTTTCTCACTGTTCCAAGTCAGGGTGTTTCAACATCCCTTACTAGTTACTTTAACATTTTTGACAACTCTCTCTATAACTCCCTCATTAAAGTACTTTTATTAGAAACATCTGTGTTAGATTTTTTTTTTTTTGTTCCTCAATATTCTTTCTTGAATTTTTATTCCTTCAGTGGTGTTAGCACTGAAATAATACACAATCGGTTTTATTGTTACAACTGTATTCGGTGCAGTGCTTATCCTACCATTTAAAAAAATCATGTTAATTAATGCCATTAGAGCAGAAGCAATTTAGTAGCGTTTCCACATAAGAGTTGAACAGTGGATGTACTTTTTTGTAATTGGAGACAGCAAAGCCAAGAACAAACTGAAGGCAGCCCTCTCGGTAGCTGAGAACACACACAACAGTGGTTTTGGACTGAAAGGGTCTTTGTAAATGTCCAAAGTGTGGAGAAGTCTACCTTGCAAATAACTGTGCTGCACGTAGAGTTTTATAGGCCGAATGAAAATGAGGTCTTTTCCTGGTTTAAAAAGAGATGAACCATGTGACCTGATTTATGCTTTCTTATTTTCCTATTAGTCGCCTCCTTCAGTCTGTGATTTCCCTTTAGCCTAGGGTGTTATTTATAACAGTTTTTTAAAAAAGTATATTATTACTGCTGATAGAATTACATAATTTTATATGTATATGATTATTTAATTAGCATGTAAAATTTTAATATTTTGCTTTTATAAACAAATGTGAAGCTTTGCAGCAGTGAAACAGATTTGGAAAAATATGGGCAGAGTACTCTAAAAACTGTTTGAGAAAGAAAAAAATCCTCAAGAACAGGATGTGAGTCACTGGCTAGCAAAGAAAGATGATAAAGAGAATGAAGAATGATAAATTTTAGAGTAAGACAATTAACTTACTCTCTTTTCTCAATAAAATTAGTAGAAATTTAGTGGTGTTGAACTATGGATTTAAAAAAGATGATTTAATGGCCTGCAATGAAAGAATGGTCCATGGATTCTTGGGAGGTGGCAACAATAGCTGTTAGCAGATCAAACATTTGGGAGATGAATTGATTGCAGCAGAGAGGGCAATCCCACAGCCATGTGGGGCATTTGACAAGGCCATTTTGAATGATCAGCTTTGACATAACTGCACGAAAATGATCCTATCAAAGAGTAAAGTCATATTCTAAAGTTGTATCTCTGTATCTTACTCTGCCCCACCCACCAAGACCATGGGGCCTTTTGATTCACTTTTGTATTGTTTATGCTTTTTATGGACAGTTTTTTTCTTTGGTTTAACTACACTTTATTTATTTTAAAGATATTTAGAAGTATTGTTATTATTACCACTACTAAATAATATAACTTTTATAATTAGAAAGACAATAAAAGACATTGCTAGAGTTTAAGAATTTAAAGTTTTATTAAGATATCACAGCCGGGCTCGGTGGCTCAGCCTGTAATCCCACGCCTTGGGAGGCTGAGGTGAGTGGAATGCCTGAGCCCGCGGGTTCGAGACCTGCCTGGGCAGGCGAGACCTCATCTCTACAATAAATAAAAAAAAATCAGCCTGGCGTGGTAGCGTGCGCCTGTAGTTCCAGCTACTTGGAAGGCTGAGGCGGAAGGATCGCCGGAGCCCAGCGGGTTGAGGCTGCACTCCAGTCTGGGCGACGGAGTGAGACTCCAACTCAAAAAAAAAAAAAAAAAGATATCACTTATATACCATAAAATTCACTCATTTGAAGTGTACAATTCAATGGTTTTTGGTATAATCATGCGTATATGAAACTGTTGCCATAGTTAATTTTAGAAAGTATTGTTACCTTAAAAATAACCTTATCAACAAGGGTACCTGCATAATGAATACTTGTATACCTACCCTGAATTGTACACCCACATCTTCAAAATAAAGAATTAAAAACAAACAAACAAAAAAACCCTGATACCTTTAGCAATAGCTCTCATTGCCCTCATCCTACCAAGTCTTAAGCAATCACGAATCTACTTTTTCTCTATATAGATTTTCCCATTATGGAAATTTTATATTATTTGAGTCACATAATATGTTATCTTTTGTGATTGGCTTCTTTCACTTAGAATAAAGTCTTAAAGACTCATTACTTTTCGTGTTCAAATAACATACATTTTGTTTATCAATTCATCAGCTGATAGACACTTGAATTGTTTCCACCTTTTAGATATTATAAATAATGATGCTACAGACATTTGTGTATCTGTTTCTGTGTGAATGTGTTTTTATTTATCTAGGGTGTATATCTAGGAGTGAAATTGCTAGGTCATATGGCAACTCTATGTTTAACCATCTAAGGAATGCTATGGGTAGTATTGTGTTCCCCCAAATTCCTATGTTACCCCAGTGTGATGGTATTTGGAGATGGGGCCTTTGGGAGAGAATTAGGTTTAAATGAGGTCAGGAGGATAGAATCCTCATGACAGGATTTAGAGCCCTTATAAGAAGAGGAAGAGATGCCAGGACATTCTCTCTCTCTCTCTCTCTTTCTCCCCCCCCTTCTCTCTCTCTTCTCCCTCTCCCTCTCCCTCATGTGGTAAATCAGCCAGCACCCCTCAATCTCAACTCCTCAGACTTTCATAACTGCAATAAATACATTTTTGTGTATTCATACAATGTAGTCATACCCAGTCTGTGGTATTTTGTTATAGCAACCTGAGAAGACTAAAACAGGGAACAACCAGGCTGTTTTTCAAAGTGACTCTAGCACTTGACATCCCCAGTGGCTGTGTATAAGGGTTATGATGTTTCTACAGTCATGCCAACTCTTGTTACTGTCTGATGTTTGGATTATAGCTATCTTAGTGGGCACAAAATACTATTTTATTGTGGTTTTAGATTTGCATTGATGACCAATGGTGTTGGTCGTTCTTTCATGTACTTACTAGTCATTTGTAAATCTTTTTGGAGAATTGTAAAATAATTGACCCATTTTCATTGGAGTTACTTGACTTTTAATTATTGAGTTGTAAGAGTTCTTTGTATAGTCTAGATGAAAGTGCCTTATCAGATCTATAATTTGTATTTATTTTCTCCCATTCTGAGACTGTGTTTTACTTTCTTGATTGTGTACTTCAAAACACAAAAGTTTTTAATTTTGATGAACATCAAATTATCTATTTTGTTCTGTTGTTGCTCATACTTTTAATGTAATAACTAATGTAACATTTTCTCTGTTTTTGTATATGGTGTGAGATAAGGGTCTGCCTTCATTCTTTCCATCTGGCTATCCAGTTGCCCAGCACTATTTATTGAAAAGACTAGTGTTTCCTCATTAAAAAATCTTGTATCCTTGTCATGACCAGTTGACCATATACACAAAGGTTTATTTCTAAACTTTTAATTTTATTAAATTGATCTATGAGTCTATCCTTATGCTAAGACCACACTATCTTGATTACTATTTATCTGTAATCAAGATATGTGAGTCCTCCAACATTTCTTTATTTTCAAAATTACTTTGGCTATTCTGGGTCCTCTGCAATTCCATATGAATTTTAGAATTAGTTTGTCAGTTTTTACAGAGCTGCTAACTGGAATTCCGATAGGGATTATATTTAGATTAATTTGAGAAATGTTGACATTTGATTAATCTATGCAACTTATCAATGCATATTGATCTATGAATATGAGATTATTTTCTGTTCATTATTTTCCATATATTTTAAAATTTCTTTCAACAATGTTTTGTTGTTTTCAGAGTATAATATTTTTTTTTTTTTTTTTTGAGTTGGAGTCTCACTCTGTCACCCAGACTGGAGTGCAGTGGCCGCTCCCAGCCACTGCAGCCTCGACCTGCTGGGCTCCGGCGATCCTTCCGCCTCAGCCTTCCGAGTAGCTGGAATTACAGGCGCGCGCTACCACGCCCAGCTAATTTTTTTATTTTATTGTAGAGATGAGGTCTCGCTTGCCCAGGCGGGTCTCGAACCCGCGGGCTCAGGCAATCCACTCACCTCAGCCTCCCAAAGGCGCGGGATTACAGGCTGAGCCACCGAGCCCGGCCAGAGTATAATATTTTAACCTCCCTGGTTAAATTTATTTCCAAGTATTTTGCTATTTTTAATGCTGTGGAAAATGGACTTGTTTTCTCAATTTTATTTTCAGACTGTTCATTGTAAATGATAGTAATGCAATTGATTTTTCTATATTGATCTTTTTGTATTCGGCAACTCTACTGAACTTTCATGAGTTCTAATAGTTTCTTAGTGGATTCCTTAGAATTGTTTAACATACAAAATCATGTCATATGTGACCAGAACTAGTGTTAATTCTTCATTTCTAAACTGGATGCACTTTTTTTCCTTGCCTAATTGCTCTAACAATAACCTCCAGTACAATGTTGAACAGAGGTGGTGAAGTGGTGAGAACTGACATCCTTGTCTTGATTCTGATGGTAGGGGGAAGATTCAGTCTTTCATCATTAATTATTATGTTGGCTGTAGTTTTTTCTTTTTATAGATGCCTCTTATCATGTTGAGGAATTTTACTTGTGGTGGTAAAATTTCTTGTGTATTTTTATTTTAAAAGGGTGTTGAATTTTGTCAAATGTGTTTTCTCTATTAATTATGCCTGTGATTTGGGGCCTTTATTCAATCAGTAAGATCTGTTCCATTAATTTATTTTTATTTTTTTGTATATGTGATACCTGTTTATATCATTTATTTGGTAATTATTTACTTGTCTGTGACATCTCCCATTGCTTTATTGTACAACTTTTCAAATTTCTATACAGTATCTACTTTTTTATTTCTGTATTGAAGATGTGGGGTATTAATTTATTTTTAGATGTTAAATCAACCTTGCATAAATTCTACTTTGTCATTGTGTATAATTCTTTTTATATTTGCTTTTTTGAGTTTGCTAGAATTTTGATGAGGATTTTTGCATCTGTATTTGTAAGGAATGTTAGTGTATAATTTGCTGTCCTTATGATGCCTTTGCCAGGTTTTGGTATCAGGATAATAACGGCTTCATAGGTTGAGTAGGGAAGTGTGCTGCACATCACCATTTTTTTTTGGCAGAAGTTTATGGATAATTGGTATTACATTTTTTGTAACTGCTTGGTGGAATTCGCTCATGAAGACATGTGGGCCTGAAGTTTTCTTTGTGGGTAGTTTTTTTAAATTATGAATTCAATTTCCTGTGATTGGTATATTCAGATTGTCTATTCTTCTTGAGTCAGTTTCTGAAGAGTGTGTCTGCCTAGGAATTTTTTTTATTTTCTTTTAGTTATCTAATTTAACAGTAAATAAATTCCTTTAGAATCCTCATTATTTCCATAAGGTGATAGTAATGTCCCCTTTTTTATTTCAGTAGTTTGACTCTTTTTACATGTTCCCCTCATTAATATTGTTAAGTTTTGTCAATTTCATTCATCTTTTTGAGGAACCAGATTTTTGTTTCATTGGTTTTCTCTGTTGGTTTTCTATCCTCTATTTCACTGATTTCTGTTTTAAACTTTATACCCTTCCCTGTGCTGTTCTTCTTTTCCTAGCAGGTTAAGGTAGAGAGTTAGGCTTTTGATTTAAAATCTTCCTTATTTTTTAATATAGGCATTTAAAGCCATAAAGTTTCTTTTCACTGCCTTCTAACCATTCTATGAGTTTTCTATGTTGTTGTTTTTTTTTTAACACTTGTATTAGTCATGTTTATTGTTTTCCCTTTTGATTTACTTAGGAGTGAATTAATTTCCACATATTTGTGAGTGTCCCAAATTTCTTCATGGTATTGATTTTTAATTCATTCCATTGTGGTCAGAGAACATACTTCTGACTACTTTTATTCTTTAAAATTTATTGAAGCTTATTTTATGGTCCATTATATACTCTATTCTGGAGAAGTATTCTTCTGTGTGTATTTGAGAAGAATGTATGTTCTGTTCTTGTTGTGTGGTATGTTCTCTAGATGTCTGTCAGGTCTGGTTGGTTTAATGAGTTGTTCAAGATTTCTGTTTTCCTGTCGATCTCTTCTTAGTTTTGTACATCAGTGAAAGTGGGGTATTGAAGTCTCCAGTTATCATTGTTGAGTTGTCTATTTCTCCCTTCATTTTTGTCACTTTTTGTTTCATGTATTTTGGTGCACTATTGTTAGGTGCACATGTGTTTCCAGTTGACCTTTGTGTTATTATAGAATATTCCTATTTATCGCTAATAACTTTTTTTTGTTTTAAAGTTTATTTTACCTGATATAGTGTACTCACTCCAGCTTTCTTGTGGCTGCTATTTGCATGCTATATATTTTTCTACTATTTTATCTTCGGCCTGCTTGGATCTTTTACTCTAAAGTATATATCCTCTAAACAGCTTGATTGGATCTTGTTTTTTTTAAATTCAGTCTGACAATCTATGATTTTTGATTGGCTTGTTTAATTCATTCACATTTAATGTTTTTATTTATAGAATTGAATTATTATCTGCCATTTTACTTTTTGTTTCCTATATGGCTCATGTCTTATTTATTCTTTTATTTTGTATTTTTAAGTAAATATTTTTCTAACACAGCATTTTACTTTTGAATAGTTTTTCACTATTTTTTGAGTTATTTTCTTAGTGGTTGCTCTATGGTTTACCATATACGTCTGAAGGAGAACCCGCCAAAAAAATGGAATTACCTTTTGACGGGCGGACCCCTTGTAGTACACTAGAAATTGTACCTTCAGATCAAATGGTCAGGCAAAGTTTTTATCTGGAAGTTTTGAGACGGTTGCATCGCAATTTGTGGAAGAAACGTCCCGTGTTGTGACAAGCTGGTGACTGGTTCTTCCACCATGACAACGTACCTGCCCACACTGCATTGAGTGTTCAGCAGTTTTTGACCAAAAACAACATGACCCCCATTCCCCACCCTCCCTATTCACCTGATCTCACCCTGAGTGACTTTTTTTTTGTTTCCTCGGATGAAAAATCCTCAAAAGGAAATGTTTTGCTAATGTAGAAGAGCTTAAACAAAAAACAGCAGAAGCACTAAAAGGCATCAAAACCAGCGAGTTTAAAAATTGTTTTGAGCAGTAGAAAAAGGTGTATTGCATCCAGATAGAGAGTACTTTGGAAGTAACTGAAGTTTAAACATGTGAGAATAGTTCACAATTTTTAATAAATAAATTCTGGGTTTTGGGGTCCCCTTCATATTAAACTACACTCATCAGCTTCAAATTTATTATAACTTCATTCCAGTATAAGAGATGTTACACTTACATAGCTCTTTTCTTCCATTTTGTTATATTATTATTAGATATATTACATCTATAAATGTTACAAGCCCAAGATTATATTGCTATAATTATTATTGTATGTAGGATTATGTTTTAAAAAGCTAAGTTAAGAAAAGAGAACATCTATATATTTTATAGATTTTGTTATATTAACTCATTTTTATGATTTCTGGATTCTTTATTTGTTTCTATGGATTTTAATAACCATGTAGATTATTCCCTAAGCCTAGGACAGCTTTGCTTTCAACCTTCTCCTTTGTCTTGTTATTTATAAATATATTACATTTCTATAAGTTACAGGCCTAGGAGTACATTATATACATTTGCTTTTCTAGAATTACCTTTTAAATCAGTTGAGAAAAGATAGGATAAGACACATGCATTTATGCAGGCTTTCAAATCATTGCATAATTATTTTTGCAGTTTTTTTTGTATTTACTCTCTGAAATCACTTATGTTTAGCTTGAAGAATTTTCTTTAATATTTTTTATAAGGCAAATCTGCAAGCATCAAATTCTCTGTTTTCATCTAGGAATGTTTGTATTCAACTTCATTTTTGGAAGATAGCTTTGTTGGACATAGGATTGTTGGCTGATAGTTTTCTTCTTTGAGTGCTTTTGATATGTTATACCAATGTCTCTGGCCTCCATCATTTCTAATAAAAACTCAGTTATTAATCTTATTGGGGTTCCTCTGTTAGTGATGAGTCATTTTTCTACCTCTGCTTTCAGGATATTGTGATTTCACTGCTTTAGGAGCTTAGTGCTTAGTGGGGGGAAGGGGCATGGGGCAGCACCCTGAGATCTTCTGTCTGCTTACATTTCCACCTTTCCAGCTGAGACAAGTTGGCTCAGGGCTCTAGTATTCTTCACAGTGCCAATCCAAGGCAGAACCTCCGTTGGGGCTGAGTGGAAGAAGGAAGCCTTTGTCTCTCACTTCATCTCTCAGTTTCACTTACCTGAAACTTTGTCTCAGCAACAGGTAGCGTAGGGCAATATGAGAAATGCTGATGTCCTGAACCTCCAGAGAAAGGATAGCCCTCTGAGGAGCCGGGTGGAGAGGAAAATCTGTGCTGCTGGCTGCACTTATCTGGGGTGGATTTTCCCCATCTCACTGAGCTCAGAGAGGAAAGGGAGTTAGTGGGTCTTGGCACAAATATTACAGACTGTTACTACTCTTACTTAAGGTTTAGTAACTTTTCTTGAATAAATGTTTCTTCATTTGCTGTATAACCTTTAGGACCATCTCTACAGATTTTAATTTTGACTTAGTTTAACTTGTTTTTAGAGACAGGGTCTCTCTCTGTCACCCAGGCTGAAGTGCAGTGGCACAGTCGTGGCTCATTGCAGCCTTAAGCTCCTGGACTAAGCAATCTTCCTGCCTCAACCTTCTGAGTAGCTGAGACTACAGGTGTGCATCACCACACCTGGCTAGTTAAAAAAAAAAATTATAGAGATGGAGTCTCGCTATGTTGCCCAGGCTGGTCTTTAGCTCCTGACCTCAGGCCATCTTACCTCCTCAGCCTCCAAGAGTGCTGGGATTACAGGAGTAAGCCACTGTGCCTGGCCAATTTTAATTCTGTAAAAATAATTTTTACCAGTTTTGCTAGGGAGTGGGTCTGCAGAATTAGCTGTTGTGCTCAAAACAGAATCTCATTTTTAAAGTGAATTTGCCTCCAATGGAATTTAAAGTGAATTTGCCTCCAGATGGGCAATTTGTCCTATTCTCCAAAACCGAAGATATCCTACATATGAAATACATTATTGAGAGGAATGTAATTGCAGATTTCCTGTACAACCTGCATAACACTGTTGCTTTATATGATTCCCTCTAGTTATGTATTATTGAATCTGGGAAGTCAGGATGCAGATCTTTCAAAATATAGATGACTTCTCAGAGAAAAAACAGATAGCTTGTCCAGAGCATTTGGTGGCCTGACTTGAGGGTGAGATGTTATGGCTGAACATGGCTCTTAGCACTCCCTGGCTCATGAACTTCTGTTCCATCTTTAACTCTGCATCTTCGACCCACATCTCTTTGTTGATGCCTGTCTTAAAGGCTGGATATTTGGAATGGGTATGGCTTAAGGATGGAGGAGGGTGGATACTTTGTGCATAACTTACTAGTATAAAAGCTTATCTTACAATAGCTTTTTTAAAGATTACATCAAAACATTGAGGATCAAAATGGCCCAAGTGACAATGTCAAAAAGAACCTGGCACCGAAATTGGCTTCAGTAGAATCACCAAGTCAAAAATGTCACAAACGTGTTCCAAGGAGAAGATGTTTTGGTGGCCACTAGATGTTGGTGGCCTGACTGAGGGAGGGGAAGGATTGAGGAATGCTTGCCAATGAGATGTTCAGGGTGCCCTGTGAAGAGGATCATTTCAGAGAATTCAGGAGAGTCTGGGAAAATAAAGGCATGGAGGCACGCATCACCAGCATCACTCAACTCACAGAGTTCATGAATGTAAATGTGGGATGTCTTAGGAGAGCAATCATTCAGGAATTCTCAGTGGCTCCTTGTAGTCCATACTAAATGTTAGAAGATTATGGTATCTTGGCTCTATTAATAATAAAACCTTTTAATATAACCTTTAACATATTTTAAGTATTTCTAGGATGTTTGGAAAAAAAGAATATAACATATGCCATGAAGTATTCCGTGGAACTACTTGATGTGGAAAGTTACTAGAAAAAAGTAATGAAGTGAAATAATACTACTTTTATTTATTTATTGCAAAAAATAAGCTACGAGTCAATTGCTCATGTCAAATTAGAATATAACTGATGTTACCTCTTGAGAGTAGTTGAATCCATTTGGGGCTGAGGTCTTGAGTTTGACATACACTTCTTTGGGCTATTTGCATTTCCTCACACCACAAATGCAGACTCCCATTAGGGAATTGAACCTTCTGAAGAAGAAAATGAGGAGGTATGTGAATTGTATCATTCACTGCTTTCTTTAATTCATCTTAACTCCATATTCACTTACGTTGGATGCATCAATAACATATGCTGAAATGCATATGGTCTCTTAACTTTTTGGCACTAAGAAAAGAAATATTTTGAATTAGGTGAGCATTTTCTTGGAGATTCTAACTGTACATGATAGAATAGGTAGATTAAAAGAATTACATAAGATTCTTGTTGCTGGAATAGAGATGCTCTCATGTTTGTTTAGAGATCTTGGTTCTTCTCAAACATAGCCCATAAATTGAAATAGAAACACTCTCATTTTATTGTCTAACCTATATACATACAATATATACAGGCAAATATACATATGCATATATGTATACATGTAAGTGCGTGTTTGTATGGTACTGAAAGACCAGTGGTTTGTAAGTGATTATTCGTTAATTTATAGCTAAAATATTGTCATCATCCTTTTCATGTTTTGTAATCCTGAGTAGCCACATGGTAGGCATTGTGCATAGAAAGGTTATTTAGCATTTTCCCTTCTGTAGTTATGATAATGACTCAATAAAGTTACAGGATGACAATGTGAGAATAATGAGAGAGCTGAAAACACCATAGTCCATTCAAAACACATTTGTCAAATTGGAATGCCTTGAGTTGGTGTGTGGTTCTGTAAAATAGGATAATTTTAGGAATCATTTTAATGATTAATTTATGGTAAGGTAGCGAACGTTCTCCTATTCATGGCTCTCTCAAAGGTCATTTGTCAATCTATTTTTATTTTAAAATAATGTGTGTGCACATATACTTCATTAGGAAGGACATTCGGAAAGGTTTTAGATGAGGATAAAATGAATTCAGGCATTTATTCAGAATGAGGCCAGATGTTTTCCCAGGAGTCTTGCATTCCTAACCACAAGCCAGTGTCTGCCAGATTTGAGCATTAGGTCTCAAAAACTAAACACCCTGGACCTAAAGCAAATTAAATTAGAATGAGAAAAGTAATTATCCAGGACTTACAATGGCCACATAAAGAAACGAGATGACTGTCCTCATACAAGGAGGTGTTGCTGATCTGCTATTAATGAGGTAAGTTTCTTGAGACATTTTTCTTGGGTTATAGTTGTGAGGGGTAGGGCTGAGCTAGCCATGTCTTCTCTGGCTTCCTGTTCCCTTATTCCTAAAGGTACACTTGAGAAAACAGCTGGATAGGCTTAAGGAAGAACTTCCTTAACAAAAACTGCCTAACAGGAGATGTGGCTTAATGCATCTACAAAAATAAGCATTGGCCTATGTGCTGAAAATAGTTCTGCTAGGTGGGAGGGCAGGTGGAGGCCATGCTGCTAAAATGTAGGGCAATCTTGGTCAAATAAATCATGGAGTGGGCTGAAAATATTTTCTGCTTTCTTTTCTCTTTTGACTTTTTTTGTTTGTTTGTTTCCATAGGAATTTGGCAGGGAAGGGAGACTGAGGAGGGGAAGCTGATGATTTAGTGCATTCGCTTAACATTGATTCATTTATTTATCAGGGCAAGCACTGATCTCAGATCCTGAAGATTTACTGCGCAGTTGAACAGGCTGGAGGAAAATCTAGAGCACTCTGGTGGGAACCCATAATAATGCTGAAATCTGAGGCTAGATCTAATTCCCATGTAAATCAAGCCTGCTCTTGATGTTGTTTTTTGTGCTGTGGAGGACATGGTTTTGTTTGGGTTATATTTGAACTGCTCTGCATCGCAATAATAAGCCAGGATTAAACTTCATCTGCAAGAAAGCATTAATTCTTAGACTCAGAGGTATAGAATTTTAGAGTTGGAAAAGATATCTGGTTTAAGTGACTGTTTTTATAAATAGGAAACTAAGGGACTTACCCAAGGTCACACAGCCCATTGGCAGCCCTCCCCAGATAGCATAATAGCTTTCAGGACCTTGGGAGCCATTCCCTCTAGCCAGACTATAAAAAAGTATCAGTTTCAAAATAGCTGAGATTTCTTTGGTTTCAGTCCTGATTTGGACAGTTTCTTTAATGCTTTCTTTTTCTTTATTTTTCTTGAACAACAGTGAACACATCAATAAGTTTGCTCGAATCTTTCGGCCCTATCTGATACTAGGTACATTGTAGCAATTACAAATCCCAAAGGATACAGCTGCAAGACTCATCTTCTGATAATGCAAAAACATCAAGCAATTTTCAAAAAAGAATTCTGTTTGGCTGCAAACATGGTATACAGACCATCTGAGTGTGTTGTGGGAGGTATACACTCCTCAAGTGAATTTGTACGAGAATAGTGAAGGATCCATTCGACAATAAAATTGCATATGAAATTGCCTGGTAGAATTTGGTAGACACCTCTGCTCAACTTGTCCTATATTAAACAAGTACTTATGGATTGCTTGCTATGTATTGACACTCAGTTTTACCATATGAGATTACTCAGACTCAAGGTTGAAAAAAAGGAGGTGTCTTTTCCAGAGTAACAACCTTTTAGAGCAGAAGGAACATTGAGGATCATGAGGCTACTCATCCAGGATAAAGAACTGGATTTTTCTAGCATTTGGCCTGTGTTCCTTCTGCCATGCCAGTGTCTCCCTCAGTTGGTGTCTTCTTATGTGAAATTATGATTTCATGAGTGATTTTTTTTTGTTGTTTCAGTCGGAGCCTCACTCTGTCTCCCAGGCTGGAGTGCAGTGGCACGATCACAGCTTACTGCATTCTCAACTTCCTGGGCTCAGGCAATCTTTCCACTTCTGACTCCTGAGTAGCTGGGACTACAGGCACATGCTACCATGCCTGGCTAAATTTTTTTGACTTTTTTTTTGTAGAGACAAGGTCTTGAAAGGTTGCCTAGGCTGGTCTCAAACTCTTGGGCTCAAGCAATCCTTCTGCCTTGGGCTTCTAAAGTGCTGGGATTATAGGCATGAGCCACTGTGGCTGGCCACGAGTGATAATTTAAATAAATAAACAAACAAACAAACAAAGCAAAACAGAACAAAAAACAGGTTTAAGACAAGTTCTATTGACTTAGGCAAAAGGAATTTTGTTCTTTTTATTTATTTATTTATTTTAAGGGAAGAGGGTCTCACTGTTTTATTGAATCTACTTAATTGTTTTTTAGAATTTAGCCAGATTTCTCTATGGAGAATGTAAATCTCAGCAGGTCTCTGGACCAAACTACAATCTTTGTCTAATCTAAACTTTCATTTAAAGTTTTTCTATAAAATATGAATTTGTGAATGGGAGTTGATGGGCAGAGGCTGGGGAGTTGCAGGATATTGAATGAGCTGTCACATTACCATAACCTGATTTAGATCCCCAGAAGGCAATTGTGACTGGAATTTTCTAGGCTGAAATGATGATGGGAGAGTTTTACGCAGAGAGGTTATGACAGACTCAGCCTGCAGAGTGACTGTAAGGGCAACGGATTGTGACTGGAGGTGAAATTCATGGGTATGTAAAAAAAAAACTGCTTTGGGTGGGGGTAGGGTTTACAGGGACAAAAAGGGAGAGTTGAATTTGGAATTCACAGGGCATAGAAACTCTCAGGATCAGAATTACTTGTAGCTGATGAGTTGAATCATAAATGATGAATTTTAAAAATACAGTCACACATCCGTCATCATAGTAAAGTAGCTGAGGTGTTTTAAAAATGATACTATTTTAGAACTTTTTGAGAGAAAAAGCATGTCTCCAATTCCGTGGTCAATCTTTGGTCTAGAATTTACATTTTCAAACTAAGGGGAGAACTAGTTAGTGGTAGATCTCTCGCGATTGAATTATCTAAAGCAGTAGCTTAAAAATCTTCCTTGTTAGGGAAGTGCTTGCAGTGAAATTCATGATCTTGCTTGTTTAATCCACTTCTACTAGTTATAGGGAGTACAGAAATGACCGTGCTCCTTAGTATTTACTTTCTCTCCTCCCCTGAGGGCCACTGGTTCTGCTTGACAAGCGTGGCTGTGGCTTGGGACTTCACTGAGGTCTCAAGCACACTGAGGCATGCGGTAAAAAGGTAATGTTGGTTGAGGGCTTACTCTATGCCAAGCAGTCTTCTGAATACTTTTACACATATTAACTAATATAGGTCTCAGGATTCCCCCTCGCAGTGTGTAGTATTTTCAGCCTAACTTTGAAATGAGGAAAGTTGAAAAATGTGCCCTGGGCCACTCAGGTAAGATGTAGTGGGTCACAGGTTTGAAGCAAAGCAGTTAAAAAAAAATTATAGTAAGAACATTTAACAGACGACCTACCCTCTCAACACATTTTTGAGCGAACAGTACAGTTTTGTTAGCTATAGGCACAATGCTGTACAACAGGTCTCCGGGACTTAATTATCTTGCATAACTAGAACTTTATATCCCTTGAATAGCATCTTTCTCTCCCCAAAGCCTGTGGCAACCACCATCCTACTCTCTACTTCCCTGTATTTGACTACATTAGATTCCTCAGATATGGAATCATGCAGTATTTGTCTTTCTGTGACTGGCTTATTTCACTTACTTCTTTATCCATTCATCTGTCATGGATGTTTAGTTGTTTTAATACATAGCTCCAGATTCCATCTGGTACTGCCAATTTCCTGAATCCTTTCACTTACATCTAGCTACTGTTTCTTCGAGAAGTTTCTGATAGGGCATCTTTGCGCTTTCCTTCAGGCTGGGGGTAATGGTGCTAATCACACTGGTCTTACTTTCCCACATTTATGTCATGCCTCGGAATTACTAATTTCCCGCAGGCATTTCCTTATTAACAAGTAAGGTTTCTGAGTTGTTCTCTTGGGTAGCTCAGGTTACAAGAGATTCTCCAGTCCCCAGTGGTCGGGCCTCTTCCCTTAATTGGAAATGCCAACACTAGACCAAAGACTGATCATAGAAATGGGAGGAGGATGTAAGTAAGGTTTTACTCCTAAAATGTTTTAAGATGGTATTGTTTCATTAAACCTCAGCGACTTAATGCATGTGACTGGTTTTTAAAAACTTACGGTTTCTGATTTAACTTACCCTTTGCATGATCTTCTGCTCCTCACATTACCTGTGCTCCTAAGTTTCCAAGCTTAACTCTCCATTACTGGTTCCAGAATTAGTCCATTCTTCTCAACTCTGTAGTCAAAAGAAACTCTTGGAAAAGTAAAGACTGAAAAAAAACCAAAAAAGGGTTACAAATACCAGAAGACATTAAATATATTCATCTTTCAACTGGTCATTCTAAACCATATAAGTTCTGCCACACATAGTTGCTTTTCATTGGCAGCCAGAACCAGAGATGGTCCATGGTCCCTGCTAGTGTCTAGTCTGAAAGATAAGATGCATATGACCATATTATTGATTAGGCCATTTGGATTCCATCTTGTTCACTCACATTCTTTTATTTATTTGATACATTTACTGATTTCCTAGCATGACTGGTGCAGGAGAGTCTATGCTTGCAAAGTACAGTTAGATACCTACCACAATGTCATGCAAAAATTAGGGAGGATTACAAATAAGAAATTATCTCTACAGGTTCTATTATTTGTGTAGCTGTGAAAAAAGTCAAGAGTATATGACTTACTAATTGTAAGAACAACAGTATCCCAATAGCTTGTGAATAAATTGGCTATCTGGAACCCAGCCTGTATTCTCCTCCGCATAAACAATAATATGCATGTTATCTGGCTCGCCAAGTTAGATCATAGAAATCACAGCTGAACAACATTGCTGCACGTATACGATTCCTCTACTTTTGAGTCCCGGTAGCAGTGAAGTGGAAGACAGTAAGAAGCCAAAACAGAAGAGGGTAAGAAAGAGGATGGAGTGGTGGCAGTCTGAAGTGTTGGTGATGCCACGTTCTGACTTTGAACCTGAGCAAGTTTCTTTATTTATATGAGCCTCAGTTTCCTTATCTGCAGTAGTTATTACCTAACTCCCAAAAGCATGAAGCATAGAGCCAAGTGTCCAGTACCACTTTTCCTGGGTATGAGGGTAACTTTAAGAAACATCTGGAAATATGCAGTTGACATCTATTAAAGCTTTCTGCAACTCTTTCATTTTCAGTGCCCTTACTAAAAGATCTCTAGATTTCTCCATCGACATTAGCCCATTCCCTAAAATTATCTTTCACCAAAATTACCTATCTCTCTTTTCCCGCTTTCCAAAACTCTGATTAACTCAGGACTGTTGATCTCAGCTGGACATTCGGAGGAAAGCAAGCTGATTGAACCAACTGACACAAATGCATGAAGGGCTTGACAGTCTCAGAGCTCTCCTAGAGTCAGTTGCGTTTGGAAAAAAAAAAAAAAATAAAGAAAAGCCCTTCTACTTATTATCCAAAAAAGCATGTCCCAGTGCTATGATTTCTGCCAGCGTGCCAGAGTGAAGTCAAAACTTCAGGCACAGTAGGGGGAAGATATTTTTGGGCTGGTGAAGGTCAGCTCATTCTGTGCACCTGTCCCTGGTCAGCTCCATGCTGCACTGCCTTTTTCACAGTACCTTTCCTTTCTTTACTTCTGAACCTCCAATTTCTCTCATGCCTTTTGCCTACCCAGAATGGCTTTTTGGGCAGTAGCACCAGGGATTCCAGAGGTGAGGAGATGGCGGGAGGAAGGGGCATTTGCACACGCTGATCATTTTTCTGAATCATTTCTAAGCTGGGGTTGTTTCTATTAGCATTTCAGATACCCTTTATAATGCTGTGATAATAGCTATGTGGTTGTTTAGATGTGAGTTTGGATAGAAATGTTCCTTGGCAGTGAAAGTATAACTTCATGGAACCTCTGAAGGTCCTCTGGTGGCCTTAGAAGTAAGTTTTGTAACAAGGAGTGACTTAAATACTTTCACCTGCCTGCAAACCTTTCATGTTTGAATGTGTATGGATCATGGACACTTACTTTGGCCTCTTTTCTCATTTTAAATACAAGAAAATTAAATCCCAGGAAGGAAAATAAGAATAGCCTCTATAATTGCTCTAGTTCTTTCTCTCTCTCTCTTTCTTTTTTTTTCCTCAGCACAGCTTTGAGAACAGCCATGGAATGACAGCGATAAAGTCTCAATAACATAACTCAACCCCTTGCTCACATTGGCAGTGGTTAGAAGACATGGAAGTGGCACAAGATGATTATTTTGGAGCTTACCCCATGTTGTGTACAGGAGGATTGTATAACACCACAATCTCTCGCTGCAGACACTCCCCTCTCCATTTGCTAATTAAGAAAAAAAAAAACAAAAAACCTCCTGCAATTTGTCAAAAATGGTCCCCAAATACTTTAGTTTCCACCTCACAGAGTGAATGGGAGTCTCAAACAAGGTCATCTATGTAAAAATACCTTATAAACCAGAAGTGCACACAAATGCAAGATGTTCTCCTTGTGCCAGCCATTTTGAACATGGCTTTTTCACTCCGTCTTTCCTCTATCGGAATTGATTACACTTTTTTCTTCAGGCTGGTGTAATGTCAATCCACTAGTGGAGGTTCTGATTTTTTAATGGCTGGGACTTAAATGCACTGCCAGGGGGAGTATGGAGGGTCAGAATCAAAGCTCAATAGATTTCTAGTTATCACTGCTCCTTCACATTCCTCTGAAAAGTGCAGGTCATTGGGCAAATGCTCTGGTGCCTGCTGGGGATATCTGACCCTGAAAATAGTGAAAAAATTAAATTAAGATTTTTTTTTTGTGCCCCCAGCAAAAAGAGTTACCGAACCAGTCTAGTGTTAGCGTGACTAATGCCTGCAGTCATAATTGGGATTCTGGGCAAGTTCTCAGAACATTTGCTTTCCTCTTAATAAAATGTTTTAATTATATTACATGACTCTTGATCTTCCATGGAAAAAAAACCATCACTTTTCCTGGTGGATCCTTGAATTTCCACTTCTTTCTAGCTTGGCATTTTGAATTTAGTCAAAGATTAATTATTGCATAGAAATCCAAGAACAAACTAATTTTTCATTTCTTTACCCTTCACCATAGCAATACTTGACCTGTGCTATCCAAATTCATATTATAAACAATGATAATTTCTATATTATTTGGAAAGCATATAGATGTATGACCTACTCAATTATGGGGACTATCCAAGATTATATTTTCTGTCTCTGCAGCTTTCTTTGTAATGTGCTCAGTTTTTTCATTTTACTATTATTACTACTATTTTTATATTTGGTGTGTGCCAGATTTGGCTTCCTATGATTCATTTTAAAATTACTCAATTAAGAGTGTATTAATCTTATTTTCCAATGTATGTGTGTTTAGAGATTTAAAAACAAATTATAACCATTGGTCTAATGTTTTGCTTAAATATATTTCAAGGCTTTATATAAGTAATTAGCAATGTCTCTATAACCTTGATGATGCATGGTTTAAAAATCTACAACTTACAAGTATTTTTAACAACTCACAGCCTGGGTATCTGTTTGTAGTGGGGTAAGATTTTCCAGTCTAATACTAGGTACGGTGTGGCAGAGAAAAGTATGTAAGATCATGGAGAGGGATCAGCTGTCAGAACCTGGAATCCAGGCAAAGACAAGGCAAGGGTGAAGAGCGTACAACAGCTGGGGACCCAGAGAGAGCGAACGAATCTGGCAGATGTGAGGGGTATGCATCAGAGAAGCAAAAGTAGACCAGTCATGGTTAATGAGGGAAGTGGGTCAGGACCCCTATGATCACACCACACCACTAAAGTGGTTTTTAGCCCAACTTGAGCTATATTGAAAGTTTAATGAATGCTATGGGGCTTCTCATCAAATATGTACAATTTTTTTTTGGTAATCTGTGGACATCCATAGTTCTTTGATGGTAATCTGTCAATCACTAAGTGTCCATAGGCCCCAACATAATAACTATTCTCATTTGATGCAAGGTCTTTTAAAATTAGATGATCTACATCTTACTGGATGGTCAATGTTAAAGGTTAATTATCATATACTGGATCTACCTGATCCTTAAGATAAATCAAGCAAATTCTTAGGTTTTAGTTCCCTAAGAAATGAGGGATTCCATAATCATATTTCTTTCATCTATCTGGAAAACCTGAAACAAAATAAAAGCAAAGTCAAATAAAACCCAACAGGGAAAAGGATTGATAGTGTTCTGAGGCTACACAATTGTAAATTCTTCTTTATAAATTTCTATTGGCAATGTGAATAGTGTTAAGAGCATGAGTGGAATTTTTAGGATATTTTATATTGTATGTTTATTCAACCCGATATGATGTCATTGCAGAGACCTTTATATGCATTCTGGGAAGAAGAATAGTGGGTCTTTTAGTCATATGAATATTCTTTATACTCAGGCCTCAAAGGGGTTTTTAATAAGCCTCACAAGATTTGTGTTTTGTGAGCAGGGATTGGTCAGCCCTGGATTACAGAAAGCCTCTCGATATGAAGGTGACAAGACAGATATTTTGGATCCACACTTTGGGCAAGGGTTAGTTTTCCTAGAATCTCTATTCACTTAACTGAAGCGGGACAATGAATAATTTATTTTTAAAAATCTAGATCAAGCATTCTTTTTCATCTGAGGTACTTCAAAATAATTGGGTGAGTTGTCTAATTTTATTCAAATATTTTTTACTATCTCATGCGTGAACATTTTTTTGTAGCTCATTGTATGCAGTGCAGTTAAGACAATAATTATTTTTTCCTCTGAAGTTGGAGGGTCTTCATTTCGCATTCATTCCTTTTAAATTATGACATTTACATCGAAAAGAAACTGATATTTATGTTTATACAACACATTATTTTTATTAATTGCTTATGGAAGTAAAGCCCTTTATGGCTTTTAAAGAATTTTCAGAGATATCATCTCATTTGAACCCCAAAGGCCTTGTGAGGTAGGCAGCAGAAACAAAGACAGCAAAGAAATAAGCAAGAAAATATGAGCATAACACAGTTTATGTGGTATTCTTGTCAAAATGCATGACCTAGCCGGGCTCGGTGGCTCAGCCTGGAATCCCGCGCCTTGGGAGGCTGAGGTGAGTGGATTGCCTGAGCCCGAGGGTTCGAGACCCGTCTGGGCAACTTGATGAGACCTCATCTCTACAATAAATCAAAAATTAGCCGGGTGTGGTAGCGCGCGCCTATAGTTCCAGCTACTTGGAAGGCTGAGGCGGAAGTATCACCGGAGCCCAGCAGGTCGAGGCTGCGGTGGCCGGGAGTAGCCACTGCACTCCAGTCTGGGCAACTGAGTGAGACTCCGACTCAAAAAAAAAAAAAAAATGCATGACCTGAATCTAAACAGAAGAAATTTCCTTAAAATGCCTAATCTCCATTCGTAAATCATGTCTCATGAAAAGATGAAGACTGATGAAATATTCCAGATTAAAGATAATTTAATAATGTTACTAGAACAATTGGCAAAATTTGATTATAGACTATAGACATACGTCCCAGATTTATGATGGATTAATTTACGATTTTTTACCTTTACGATGATATGAAAGAAATATGCATTCAATAGAAATTGAACTTTATGTATCTATACTACCATTCTGTCTTTCACTTTCAGTACAGTATTTAATAATTTACATGATATTATACATTTTATTTTAAAGTTGATTTTGTTAGATGATTTTGCCCAACTATGGGCTAATGTAAGTGTTCTGAGCACATTTAAGATAGGCGAGGCTAAGGTATGATATTTTGTAAATGAGTTGTGTTCCATGTATTTTCAACTTACAATAGATTTATTGGGACACAAGTTCATTGTCAACAGAGGAGCATCTGTTTTAGATAAAGGTATTGTATCAATGTTAAACGTCTGAATTTTATAATTGTGTTGTAAATAGATAAAGACATGCCTTTGTGCTTAAGAAATTAAGAAATATATGTTTGGACATAAAGTCTGCATTTAATTCTTGAATGGTTCAGACCCAACCAATGATATTTGTGTGTGTGTGTGTGTACATTGCGTGCATGAGAGAAAGCCAATGTGCTAGAATGTCAACAATTAAAAAAAATCTAAGTAAAATGACATTTTTCAACTCTGTAAAATTGAAATGACTTCAGAATAATACTAGTTGAACTATTTGGAAAAGGAGCAAAAAAAAAAAAAAAAGATGAAGCAGCATATCTCTTAGGGACCTCTCAATTTTCAGTGATACTTCTTATTCACCTGAATAAGAAGGGCCCTTTGTTTTTCTTAATTATCTCACTCAGAAATGAGTGGTCACTTCAGGATCGAAGCCTACGTCTATCTAATCCCATAGCCCATGTTCCTTTTGTTATTCTTCCACTGTCAAATAAATTGTTCATTATGTTCCTTATTTAAACATTCATGTGCCAAGCTTCAGGCTACTCAGAACTAGGGAAAGGTTTTACTTCTGCTGAGTTGTGGTAATTTTACCAGGCAATGACCTGTGTAAACCTATTTTTTTTTTTTAAATCATAGTTCCAAGCTCAGCTTGAGAATGAGACCCCCTGATTTCAGGTCCTGCTCTGTTTCTTAAAAATAATGTAAATTACTTAATCTCATTTAACTCTACTTTCCACATCTTGATTAAGTAAGATAATGCATGTTTAACATTTAATAGACAGAACTACTCAAAAAATTTCACCTAACACAATTACATTTTTTTCTTTCTTTCCTTCTTTTTAAAAATATTTCAATAGCTTTAAAGATGCCAGTGGTTTTTGCTTACATGGATATATCATATAGTGGTAAAGAAGTCTGGGCTGTCAGTGTACCCCACTAGTGCACATTGTGCATGATAGATGATTTTTCATCCCTGACCCTCTTCCCACCTTCTCCTTTTTGAGTCTCCAGTGTCCATTATAGCATGCTGTATGCCTTTGCAGATCCACTTATAAGTAAGAACATGCGGTATTACATTTTGTGCACAATTACTTAGGTTTTATATCACTGTTCATCTGTCTTTGGTGCACAAACTTTTTTTTTCCTTTTCAAAATAACCACTAACAGTATTTGTCAGGACAGGTTAGGATATGTTCAAACACCCCACAAGTTTCTATGGTTTAAAATAAACAAAATCCCTGAACAGGTTGGCAGGGGCTTTGCTGCATTTGGAAATTCAATCAGACATTCAAGTGGAGGTGGTCTCCACCTCTTGTCCTCAGAAATACACAGCTTCCTCAGCTGAAATGTCAGAGGAGCAGAAATCGGAAGAGTCACACGTGGGCTTTTCACTGCCTCCACTAGGAAGTGATACATGTTTCTTTCCCCCCATTCCACTGGCTTATACCAGACACACTCTGCAGCCTCACTCTGCAGCACAGGGTTGCGAGAAGCCTCTTCCACATTCCCAGAAGAGGAGAACTGACGAGGTACCCCTGGCAATATCTCCCTCAGAATCCTGGTATTACACATGGCCTATCTCCTTAATCTTCCTTTAATGTATTATTTTGGTCTTATTGTGTGTGTTTTTATTGTAAACTACTTCAAATCTTTTTCATGAAAAGAGTCTATGAAAAATGACCTCCTAATATTTTTACTGGGAAGTTGACTTTGTTCACCATTTTACCATTTCTACTCTATATCATTATATTATTTGAGGAGTCTTTGACACTTTGAGAATTTATATCTGTTGTGTTTTATGAGATGCAAGTACTTACGTCTAGAGAATTTAGCGGTCTTCCAGAACAGTTCCAACAAAAACTCATCCTCAAATTCCTTAGAGTTAAAAGTAATGCTTTGCATTCTTGATGAAAGTAAATGTACTTTCTGAATGTAAAAACTTATCGGAAGAAGATTAATCGCCACAGAGAAAGGGTGATAATGCACTCTTTCTTAAAACCACTATGCTAAACATTTGTATAATTAGCAAAATCCAACCTATTTTAATTGTGATTAGGAATTATGAAAAACAAACAGGCTCTCACAAAGCCCTGGAAAAGAATTGATTGTTAAGTATGCACTTTGCCAACAATAACTAGGAAATCCTCACAAGTTTACGATTTTGAAAATAGATGAATGTGGCTCAGTTTGAACAGAGATTTCGAACATCAAATGCTTAATCTGTTTATTTTTTTGTTTACAGGATTGGTCTGTAAACATGATGACTCTCAGCCTGTCTTATTATTTTTGCTTCCATGTGGTCAGAAACACAAGAGGAGTCTTATTTCTCAGGATATTTTGAAATTTCGGTGTCAATTCCTACTGTGAAACAGACATGGTCAAAACAGATGAAAACAAAGGGCTTATTGTTGTGATTTTTTTTAAAGTTTTTTTTTTTTTTTAAATGCAAGAATGATTCAATCACGTATTTGAGTTAAATTTGGGTACTTAGGAGGTACTAACTATTCTAAGGCATTAGGTAGTGGAAAGATGGCAGTGGTACCCTCACCTCCTGTGTCCCTGGCAGCTGCCTTCTTCCACAGAAAGGGGGCACATGCGGACAAACACAGTCCTTCTGAAGGCCTGTCAGGAACAGTGTGAAATTAAATGCCAAATTTTCCTTTCCCCATGCCCACAAATTGTCTATTTGCAAACCACGTTGATTTCACTTCCAAAATCCTTCTTGAATTACTCCTGTTCTTTCTCCCATCACAGTCGAGTTCAAAGCACCATCTTACTTTGCTCAAAAATGCCCATGCAGCATCCTGACGACCTATTCAGCAACTCCAGACCCTGCATTGGGTGCAGCTTCCATTCTGAGGTCTGAGAGATCAAGTAGAAACACCAGTCTGATGATGTTCGCCTTCCACGTTTCTCATCCTAGACATATTTCAAGGTCTAGTCCTTGCCCAAAGCATGAAGTCTCAAGTCCTTATAATCCACTGCCTACCTCGTCTGCCTCCTCAGTAGCCACTTTCCCCATAGATTTCCCCATCTCAACTGTGTTCCCCCCTCTCTCACATAGCGAGGGTCCTTTCTATCTGGGTCTTTGGAGTGTGTGATAGGGTTGGGGGTGGTAAAAAGAAGAAAGAGGAGGATGGAAGCAAAAAAAAAAACCAACAACAACAAAAAACCTGGATAACGATTCTAAGCTAACGATTCAGTTAAACCAGAATGTTAACAAAAATATTTTTTCTCAATTGACACCGACTGCTACAGAACTTATCTGTTTGTTTAATAGAACTTGACTGGACAAATCACTTAGAAGGTGTTTATAATTTGGGCAGTTTCTGTTTGGAAGCAGGGCATCTCTGCGGAAAGAGACTTTAGTGACGGAAGGGAAAGATTATGACTAGGTTCCTGTGTATAATGTGTTGCTATAAATTCATGACCTGGTTTCATAAATCTTCCTCTTTATAGGTGCAAGTATCCATTTTTAGTTTCAGGTTAAGCCCTCAATATCCTTTTCATTGTTTTGAGGTGTGCTGGTTCAGGATACTATATACAAACCCTGAACTGTGAATTGTTCAGCCATGGACGAATTCATTATTATCTGGTCTCCTTACAAGGTGACCATAACAAAGGGAGGTCCAGAAATTTTATCTGGAAATGGTGCAAATGGGATGATTAGTTGCTTAGAACAGGAGTCCCCCTATCCCTGGGCCATGGACCAGGGATGGTCCTGGCCTGTTAGGAACTGGTGCCGCACAGCAGGAGGTGAGCGACAAGCTAGTGAACTAAGCTTCATCTGTATTTACAGCCACCTCCCATCACTCATATTACCACCTGAGTTCTGTCTTCTGTCAGCTCAGTGGCAGCATTAGACTCTCATAAGAGCGCGAACCCTTCTGTGAACTGTGCATGCAAGGGATCTAGGTTGTGCACTCCTTATGAGAATCTAATGCTTGATGATCTGAGGTGGAGCTGAGGCAGTGACGCTAGCTCTGGGAAGTGACTGCAAATACAGGTTAGCATTAGCAGTGAAGTTTGACAGCACAGAGACCATAATAAATCAATTACTTGCAGACTTATATCAAAACCCTATCAGTGAGTGACAAGTGAGTTGATGTACTTCAATTGTACAGCTGCATCTGCTGGCAGGCTTTGAGTCAGAATCGGACACTTAATGTAGTCCGTGCATGGACCACCCATTATTTTATTTACCACTTCCGTCTACATCTCCTTTTTTATGGTGAGCTGTATAATTATTTCATTATATATGACAATGTAATAATCATTGAAGTAAAATGCACAATAAATGTTATGTGTTTGCATCATCCCCAAACCATCCCCCTTCCCTCTCTCAGTCCATGGAAAAATTGTCTTCCATGAAACCAGTCCCTGGTGCCAAAAAGGTTGGGGCTCACTGGCTTAGAATTAGGGAATATGGTAATTGCTTTGAATCTGCATTTGTACGGCAAGCCACACCATTTTGGGGGTATAAATTTTATGTTTATTTGGGGTAACTTTGCAGGGAACAGAAGATGAATATGGGAGACCCTTTGTAGCCATTGCTGCATTCAGCAAAATGGTTAGACATTTCCCCACCAGTACATCGTGGCCCTCATATCACTATGACCTGTCTTATCACTTAATTGTACATCACGTTTTGTCTTTTGGGGTGTGAGGTACATGTCTCACACCTGCCTCTTTCTTAGCACATGCTACCATGTTTATATCTAGCCGAATCTCAGTAGCTATTTTATGGATGAATTAATGGTTCCCCATGAAATGTTTCTACTCAGCATAGCACTTGGATAGTTTCCATGTGTTGGCCAGGTGTGTCATAACTGAAAAGAGTCTCAAAAGTGGAATTTAAATCAGAGTTTGTTTCTTGCTTATCTCATTTTTGGCATTCAGTTTTAGGCTTTAGGCCTTATTACAGAAGTCATAATGATTAGTTTCAAATAATCCTAGCAACTGAGAACTGGAGACATCTTTACGAATTATTTAAGTGTATAGATTTCAAAATGGGGTACCTGAGAAGGTGAGCCCTGGTTCCAAATCTCAAAGTTTGCTGGTGTCCTGGATCAGACTGAGAGTCCAGATCTTAATAATTTTCTTTCTAGTGCTTTTGGCATCTATATGGGAATTCTTTCATTTTACTTCTAGCCACCATTATGGCATTTTACTGGAGATAGCTAAAAATATAACTTTGGCTTTGATTATATTTTAAAAGTATACTAATTAAAACCCAGGCCACGTGACAAAGTCTCCAGAGTGGTGAATACTATTATTATCAATGTGTGAATTCAAAGAACAGATTCCCATTCATTCTAATACTCTAAGCAAAATAGTCACTAGGGCCAATCTGCTTCTAAACTGTAGGGAATAGGAAAAGAAATATATCTGGAGGAAATGCCTCAGCTTGTAAAGTTAATTAATTTCATTATCCATAATTAATTAATTTTATTATTCAAAACTTATATAAAATTTTTAGTCTACGTGGCAGTTTAGTTCTGAGCGCTCTCTCTTTTACTTATTTGTGAACCAAAATAGGTTACCTTGGGCTTCTGATCTCAACCTTGACACTCTTCATAAGAAGAGAGACTTTTTTTCTGTATATGCAGATGCTATAATATGTGGTAAGTTTAACTTTTTAAAAAACTTCTCAGCATATGCATTTTGCTTTTTACAAACTCCTTTCAATCTTAGGCTGATCTTATTTTCCTGTATGTTTTTGCTACCTTACTTAGAGTTCTCTGTTGAAATCTGCCTGTAAGTAATCCACTGGAGTTCTCTTTGGAAGAGTTGTGGAAGGGGTATCAACATTGGTGTATGTGTTTTCTTTTCTGGGTTTAGTGGTTTCTTTCCTATGTTCACCTCTTTGGGGATAGTCAAGTACTTGGCTAAATTTTCACTGTGATTTAAAAAGAAAGATTTTAAAAAATTGATAAAAGCATAAGTAGCCCTCAACACAATTAATTTTGCTAATTAAAACGTTCTGATTGTTAGCATTAACACCCGTCGAATACCAAGTGTCTTAGTATTAATCTAGGTGGTGGCATATCAGTTGATTACAGAAATATTTCAAGAGTCATAAATAAGGCGGCAAAAATTAATTATAACTTATTGAGTTTGAATTAATAATTACTCTAGTTTCCATCAGTTTCAAATGAGAATTATTTCTGAAGTCAAACTGTCCGGGAAAAAGTTTCAGTAACTTTGGGGCAATGCTTTTATAAGATATAAGGTGTTTATTTTCAACATCCTTTATATATGCTTACATTTACAATGATGAATATTACTTGCTTAAAACACTAACTTTTATCTTTTCCAAAAAATAATACTCATAGGAATAGTAAAAGAGTGGAATGTGGAACCTGATAACATTTTAAAGTCATCTCTCTGACATCTTTATGAGCATTTCATCCAGATATTCATGTGTTTATTTTATTGGCTCCATTTATTTGCACCTCTTCTTTTTTCATGAAGGATTTGCTTAAGAATTATTTATCATATAATAAAAATGGAAAAATAGAATGTATGTTTTAAGCTTAAAACTTTTCAAGAAAGAAAAGTCTACATTTGCTATCATGTTGAGTAAAAGTTATGAATATAAGTAACTTTTTAGGTATGAACACTGTGATGGTTTAAAATACATCTTTGGGATTTTTTGCACATTCTTTTCAAAATATAGAGTCTAATTCCTCTCTTCTAATGTGAGCTTAACTTAGTGACTCACTTCTAATGAAAAGACAATGATGGAAGGGATGCTGGGTCCCTTCTAGGCTAGATTAGAAATGAGGTCACAGCTCTGCCCAGGTCTCCTGCTCTCATGGAAATTCATACCTCCTGAGTCCTGGGGCAGTGTGTCAGAGAGCCTGCTGGAGAGAGCTCCCATAGAGAGGCACATAGAAGTACCAGGAGATACCTTAGGATTCCAGCTGTCCAGCCCTGGCACCAGAGAGATGAGAGAAGAAACCTGGTGATGTCCCCAGCCTAAGTCACCACTGGACTGCATCCGCATGAAGGTCTCTCATCCAGAATTGCACAGTCGAGATGCTCTGGAAGTCCTGACCTGCAGAAACTGAGAGATAGTAAATGATGATTGTTGTTTTAAGCCACTATGTTTTGGATGATTTGTGAGGCAGCTTAGACCCCTAGAAAAAAATACCACTACTGAGTTGTGTAATTGCAGAGGGTTTTAAAGGCCAAAGTCATGAATGCTCCCATCCTGGAAAGGTCAGATCATCAGGAAAATGTCTTTTAAACTCAACAGATCTTTAATGCCCCTTTGCTGGGGCTAGAGAATAATCTGATATGTATCTGGTAGAGCATCTTCAAAGCCTCTGTCAACAACTGTTGGCAAGGGTCTGGGTCAACCCTGGCCTGGCTTAATTTCAGTCAACTACAGCAACTCACCTTCTGTTTTAGGTCCTAGCCAACGCTGATCTTTTGATCAGTGACTCTGTGTGTATGTCTGTGCGTGTGTGTTTTCTGTTTTTTTTTTTTTCCTTTTTATCTGAAGGGGCTAAATAATAGTACTGTGGTTACTTTATGTACAGCAAGAATTCCTAGCAAGAGAATTTTGGTTATCAACTGAGCTTTGAAACAGATGCGAGAGAACTCCGAGGAAAGGAATGCCTAAAACCAAATATGGGAGAAGAAAACCCTGTCATTTTGTCCCATTAACCATATGAATTTTAATTTAAAGTTAAATTGTAATTTTAAGTTAAAAATGATATTTAGGAGTCTAAAGACCTAACTGGAGTTTTAGGAAAAATTAGTGGGAATTGTCACAATTACTCATGTAACTATAGTATAAACTAAGATTATAAAATTTAAAAAGTCTAATCCCATTGACAATTTTCACCAAAGTTTATTCCAGGCTAGTCTTGGTTGTGCTGCTTAATTCACTCTAAATTAAAAACAAAATTATATCCCCCAAAGATATTTATAGTATGAGTAAAGACTGTTCTATTTCCTGAGTTGTGTAGGATTTCACTTACACAGTTTTGATGCCTTCTGGGAAAAGATTTACAAACCACTGATGGCAGAAATCCTTCCTGGTCCAAACCTCCCCTTATTGTCAGGGAATTCACGTGTTCAGGCATAAAGGAGAAAGAACATTCGATCCAACTGCTGTCCTGGGCCGCTTCTCATGAACACGAAAATGTGCTGTGTTAGTGACTATTTAAAAAAATTTTTTAAAGACTCATTTATATATTTGCATATATATATATATATACACACATATATATGAAATACTATCTTCTCAACTTGTAAAACAAAAACATTATCATCAATTTCAGATATAAAGGTTAATACACTTATTATAAACCATGTATTTTATAAATACAACAGCAGGCTCCACAGGGAGCTGTAGACATTCACTGAAACTTGCCATTGTAGATGATGCTGCCTTACTCATTGCGGACTCACTCATACCAAATCATAGCTCAGGGACAGTCACCTCCATGGAAAGTGGGCACTTTCTAATTTTGGTTGCCAGATTCTTGTGGAATTCCATTCTGAAGCACCTCACTCTTACATTGCCATGACTCTGAACAAGGCAGACTCTGCATTCCCAAGATTAGTAACTTTAAAGCAGTAGTGTCATACCATGGCCTATAATTTTTATTTTCTTTTATAGTATTTTATTTTATATTTTATGTACCCCTATAGTTGTGGGGTACATGTGAAGATTTGCCACATGGGTAAATTGCATGTAGGTGAGGTTTGGGCTTCTAGCGAGCCTGGCTGCCCCTCGCCCACTAGTGAACATGGTACTAATGGTTGGTTGCATTTGGCCTAGAATTTAAATTGTAGCCATTTAAAAATCAAATAGTGGTAAATTTTGATGTAGAGGGATAGGTGATCCATAATTGGCTTAAAAGAATATTGTCCCTCATTCCAAAAATAAAAATGTATTCAGAGACTTGTGATACGTTTTACTATGGAGACTTTTCACTACGAAGAGTAAAAGAAACTTTGTTTCACAAAGAGCTTCCACTTTGTTTAATGCAGCGTGCTGGATGAATGTACAGATATTTTCAAAACAAAACCTCACAATTTATTGAGATGGAAAGCTGTGCATACAAACCACTAAAGTATAGTGTTGTAGGTGGCATGTTCTGTAACAGAGACTCAGAGAAAATGCTTTGGGCATTTTTTAAATTAATACTAGCTAAAATTTGCTGGTCTGTATACTGAGCACTCATCTTAGGACTCTGCACTGTACTATTTCTTTGCACCCTTACAGAAACCCTGAGATCTTTGCCATTATCTCCATTTTGTAGATAAGGACACTGAGGAGCAGGGAAGGTTAGTGATTTGCTGGTTCTCATAGAACCATGTGGGTACAGTAGGGGTGGGGGAGCTGGTGGCAAGATTTAAAACCCAGGCAGTTGGGTTCTAGAACGATTTAGCTATTGCACACTGGCTGGATGGAGTAGTGTAGTCACTTCTACCAGAGGCGAGGGTGGAAAGGGTGGGGGAGGAGTGGTGACTGCAACTAAAATAAAACACAAACAATGAGGCTTTCCTCCAGGTAGTTTTAAGTCTTTCTTTTATATAGAGTTAAGATTCATCCTGCTTCTTCCTTGGAAACACAGACTCTGAGTATGAAGATGTCTTTTATAATCCCAATTTAGCAACAGCCTCAAGCTGTTCTTAACTTGGGAAATGCCGCATGGCTGACTCAGAGTGACAGTGATGAACATATTTTGGCTGACACTTCACCAAAATTGGGGTTTATTTATCTCATTAATATTTTTCTTTAGGCAAAATATATTTGTAATGCCCTTTCTATTTATCAAGTGGAAATGTGTTCTTTCTTGAGTCAGATGACCCTCAGTGACAGGCAACCGAGAAGCAGACGACAGATGGTTTAGATGCTCCTTTTGCACAGTTTTAGAAATGCAATCTCTTTGTAAAAGGATGTAAGTCTGATTCAGGGTAGTGCTCGCTGTGTACCATTTTGGTTTTTTGACTGTGTCGGTTGAGCAGAAGTTGTATGAATTCCAAAAGCAGGATTCCTGCCGTGCACACTGCAGTCCGGAACATGGCTCCCGATAGAGAGGATGTGACCAAGCTGTCACATTGGGTTCTTTTCCACGAACAAAGCTTCTCAAGGTGTGAGATTAAAGCTACCACCTAGCCCTGAGACACAGTTTTGGGTTTCTGGTGCTGTAGTTGTTCTATTCTTTCCTATCACTCCCTTTGTGGGCTATCTTACTCAAATTCTTGTCTTGTGATAGATTCCTTCCATCAGGAAGATTCAAATATACTCCAATCCAAAGGCAAATCATATATACTTTAAAGCATTTCTTTCCTCAAAACGGAATTTCTTTTCAGCAACAAGTGTGGGCTTGCGCATCTTGGTGTGAGCATGTCCAAACATGAGGCAGAAGTTGGGGGAGATTTGATTCTGGAAGGAAAAACAAAATCATTTTTGAGAAGTCAAATACCTAAAGAGGAAATTGCTTGGCGAATCCTTTTGAAAAGTTCAGTCATCCAGATGCCTTATGTAACAAATGTCAATTTTATCATAGGCAACTGGATAAATTAGCCAGATGTATTTTATAGATCTGAAATTATGACCTCAATTTCATGTTGTTTACACAGAAATATGGATAATGAGAGACTTAGGGTATGGCTTAAAAAAAATTTTTTTCTTCCGATCCCTAGCACTATTAGTTGTCTTCTACCATATGAAAGCCTTGAAAATTGCAGCCCAGTAATTGTCATCCTTGCAGATGGTGTGATGCCATATTACATGGTAGATTTTATGAGGATACACAGAGTACTTTAAAAATATGGGTCATGTCCTTTAGGGGTGTCTAACTGAGTCTAAAAGTAAGCTGATAAACACCCTCAAAGTGTGTGTCTGGGGAGGCACCCTAGGGGACATGGTATTGTGCCCATATGCACAATACTTTTTTTTGTTTTGAACATCACGTAATCACCAATGTTATTGGTTATATTTCAGTATCTCAGTATATCACGGACCAGGTGGGAACTTGTTAAGTTTGAAGGGTGAAGTCGCTGGGATTTTGTGGGTGGGAGGTTTTGTTTCATGGCTTGTGAGAAAGTAAAGGGGAGGAAATAAAGGCAGGGGAGAAGAGTGTAGCCAAGGTCTTCCACATGGGGTTTGCAGGCTGGGGTTTCAGGAACTGAGACCTCTGGTGACTGGTGGAGAGAGAAAGTGGTAGTTAAATGTCAGAGCACTTAAAACCTTCACCTCCAGGTTGAGTTTTGGTTTCGCACCCTGGTTAAGTGTGAGGAACCATTTAGAGCTGAGAATGGGAGTACCAACTTTACCCCTGGAAAGCCTCTGAGGATGTGAGTCCTGTAGCAAGAGGGCAGTTGAAATAAATTCCATATGACCAAGCAGAGTAATTACCACCACCACCACCACCACACACACACACACACACACACACACACACACACACACACCCTAATTAACAAAAATTAAACAGCAACAACAAAACACCAACTTATCTGCCACAGTTACAAGGCCTCAAATTTGTAATTTGCAAGTTCCTTTTTTAAAAAAAGACCTAGCTTAGCTCTTCTGAGAACTTAGAGGGCAAGCCTGTGCTAGGTGCATTATGTACATTTTCCTTTGTGATCACATAAGTCACTGCATTTATGAAAGCAATGAATTAATGCTATTCTTGGGGGCCCAAGTGACCAAGCCTTCGTATGCGAGAGGATCTCCTGCAGAGTCTGGAGGAGAAGGTGGTTATGTCTCTTTAGGCCTATTTGACAAAAGCAGTTAAATTTTGTTCCAAAGCTGTGAGGCTGCAGACACTGTGAACAGCAGGAAAGCCTTTTCACAGTTCAAGGAACCTTGCTGCCTGAAATGAGAGCTGCCAGGGATGGCAAAATATCAAGTATTTCTTTCTATGACTACTTAGTACTGGAAAAACATTTGCCAACAAGCCATCTCATCCTAGTGTCCCAACAAATAGCCTGAATTTTAATATGTGAATGGAGGGATGTGCTCAGAAAAGTCAGAGTCTGTCAGATTTTGCATTCCCTTTTGTATCCAAATGCACAAAAGAGCAAAATTCTAATGGGAAATGTTTTCAGTTAAAATTCATTCTCAATGATAAAATTAGGTAACCTTATTCTTTTCCTAGACTATTTTTCTTCCAAGATCACACAGGAGTTTTCTAATATATTGTCTGGAATGTCAAGTTTAACTCTTTGGTGCCGCACTAAAGACAAGACTGTAGCAATTAGAAAAGTGTTCAGATGACCACCCACAAGAACACAAAAGGATCGGCCTTGATTTGAAAAGATTAAAGGACTATGCTCATTTAATCTGAAGAGAATGGTTATTTAATGATGATCTTTGTATAGCCATGCATGATTTCTGTACAGGAATTGGACAGTAACAGTTTCCCATCTTTACTTGAAAAGATAATAGAAAAAAATGAAATTAGGCAACACCATGCAGGATTCAACTCAAGACTTGAGAAAGAACCTTGACAGGAATAACATGACAACCCCAAATCTGAGAGAGCTTGCGTGTAATGTTCTTTACTTACTCCAGAGAAGTCACCCAGAAGTCCAGCAGGGAAAGATATTAGTTTATTAGAACTTACAGGAGGCACCAATGGCAGCTGGTCAGTCAAGAAGGAATTTGTACCTCGGACAGTACAGCAAGCAGTTTTGTAGTCTAACAAGTTAATTATTCAACCCGGTGGTTACAATCACGGTGAGTAAGGGTGCCGCCCACATTGTTCTCAGCTCTGCACCCTGTGACTTGTGACTCCATTACTGGGAATATGCATATCCTGCAGAGACCAGCCTTGGCCAGAGGCTGCTCCCTGAGGGAGGGGGCAGAAAGAAGCCAGATATAGGGGAAAAAAGTCAATGTCTGGACAATTACCTCACAACGGGGGATTAGCAAATACATGGGGGAGAAAGAGAATGTCTTCTTTAGAGGTTAGATAAAAGTAGGCTAGGCTATCGTGCACTTGCCTACTTTAGATGTGATCTTGCCTGATGGCAGTGAGATTAAATTCAAAGATTTACTAAGGCTTCTGACATTCTATTTTATGTTATTTGGGCATTTAAATTTGCTAAACACAATACTGAAAAGCATTAGAGCACGGAGAATAGATTGTCAGCCAGAAGCATAAAAACTATCCTTTTTGTATATAGGCTGGACTGAAACAACCTTTTCATTTAATAGGAGTCAGTGTAACCTCTGAGACAGAGGATACATGTCGTTTTTACATTTTGATTTAAAATTTTTTAAAAAAGAGATTTCTTAAAAAATTGAAAGAAAAGATGTTTAGCCAGTGTGATTGACTCCTTAGAACAAATAACAAACTTATTTATAATGTGACATTTATATAATAAATTTCAAAGTAGATAATAGTCTTTATAACTGTAGTGCAGGGATCCCTAACCCCTGGGCCATGAACCAGTACTTGTTCATGGCCTGTTAGGAATCTGACCGCACAGCAGGAGGTGAGCGGCTGATGAGTGAGCAAGGCTTCATCTGTATTGACAGGCATTCCTCACTGTTGCTTGCATTACCACCTGAGCTGTGCCTCTATCAGATAAGCAGCAATACTAGATTCTCACAGGTGCATGAACCCTATTGTGAACTGCATGAGAAGGATCTAGGTTGCACACTCCTGATGAGAATCTAATGCCTGGATGATCTGAGGTGGAGCGGAGGTGGTGATACTACTGCTGGGGAATGACTGCAAATACAGATTAACATTAGAGTGAGGTGTGACTGCCCAGAGACCATAATAAATCAATTGCTTGCAGACTCATATCAAAACCCCATCAGTGAGTAGCAAGTGAGTTTATGTAATTCCATTGTACAGCTGCATCCGGTGGCAGGCTTGAAGTCAGAATCGGACACTTATTTTAGTCTGCATGTGGCCCACCCGTTATTTTATTTACCACCTTTTTCTGCACCTCTTTTTTTCAATGATGAGTTACATAATGATTTCATTATATATTGCAATGTAATGATAATAGAAATAAAGTATTCAATACATGTTATGCACTTGAATCATCTTGATATCATCCTCTCTCCCCCGCCCTCCACTGTCCATGGAAAAACTGTCTTCTGTGAAATCGGTGCCTGATGCCAAAAATGTTGGGGACTGCTGCCGTAGCGGACTGATAGGAATAAAATTTAAAGATGTAACTAGATGATACACTTGTCTTTATAAATAACTTTAAAGAAAGAACAGTTTCAGAATCGCATTTCCGAAAAACTGTGAGGTTATTACAGAGAGTGCTCGTATACCCCGCACCCAGTTTCCCTCATTGACAGTTACATAAGTTTGGTAATTTGATATTATTAATGAATGGATATCAATACATTATTATCTAAAGATAATACTTTATTCATATTTCCTGTTTTTTTCTAATGTCCTTTTTCTGCTCTAAGATCCCATCCAGATACATCATATTTAGTCGTCATGTTTCCTTAGGTCTTCCTGGCTGTTAGTTTCTCTAACTTTTCTTGATTTTGCTGAACTTGACAGTTGTGAAAAGTGCTGGACAGGTATTTTGTGGAAAGTCCCTCAGATGGTGTGTTGTCTGCTGTTTTTCTCATGATTAGCCTGAGGTTATGGTTTTGGGGGAGGAAAACCACAGAGGTAAAGTGTCATTTTGTTACATCATGTCAAGGGCACATACAATCAATTTGACTATTCACTGTTGATGTTAAACTTGATCACTGAGGTTGTGTTTGTCAGGTTTCTCCACTGTGAAGTTACTCTTTTTTCTCCTCTCCATGCTGCACTCATTGGAAGGAGGTTACAATGACCGGCCCACACTCGGGACTGTAGAGTGTTAGGCATCACCTCCTTGAGGGCAGAGTATCTACAGAAATTATCCACAAATCTTCTGCACGGGAGGTGAGGATCTCCTCTCTCATTTGTTAATTGAGTCATATATTTATAACAGTATGGAATCATGGGTATTTATCTTATACTTTGGGTAATAATCCCACATTACTTTATTTGTTGCTGAGATGTTGTAGTTTTGGTTACTGGGACTCTTCAAGCTGGCCCCTGTGCTCCTTTGACATACCCCATTACTTTTTTTTTTTTTTTTTTTAATACTTCTTACCTTCTGGAACTACAAGATTCTCCAGACTCATCTTGTGTATTTCCTGCCTCAGTCCTAAAACCAGCAGTTTATCCAGAAAGCCTTGGTTTGTTTTGTTTTTTTTTTTAAACTGGAGAATGGTATTAGAAACCAAGATCTGGGTGCTAGGTATGCTCATTGCTAGTGAGTGTTGTGTATCTCAGTTAGCTGAACTGAGAAAAAGAAAATATAGGTCTTGTTAGGTCACATTCCCAGTGGGATCTCCAGAATGTTAGGTCAGACTTGCCTGGGGGTGGGTGTCTGGTGTGCAATTGGTGCCATATAAAAGATGCAAAAAATGGCACGGAAGCTAGCTTAGAAAATATAGTTTATTTAGAAAGTAAATTAGAGAGAGAGAAAGAGGAGATTCCCCTCGCCAAGGTAGGGGAGGGGGCCAAAGCCAGAAAACATGGCCTGGCCATAGCTCAAGGAGCACATATCCACACCCAGAGTCTAGTAAGGCAATGGCTGTCAGTTGCTTGTGGTTGAGACCATTTAATCCTTCCCTTTGATGGGGGAAGGTCATTAGGGTGATTGGGTGGTGGTATGCTCCACATCATCCTGAAGGGGCAGGTAAGTGCAGGTACTGTCATCAGGTGATGGACTGCAGGCAGCCGGGTGGGTTAGTCACATGATTGCTGCCATGGTGGAGTCTGTCTGTATCACCTAGGCCATGAAGGGCTGATTAGGTTAACTTGGATCTTATGGGTGGAGGCAAATACTTGACATAGAAAAGCTAATTAGTATAAAACAAGCTGGGGAGGGAGTTGTGAAACAATTATCAATAGCTATCTCTGAGAAACCAGTTCTGTCCTTGGCTAATGATTAGAGGGTAAGTTAAGTGAACTGCTAGAAACACATGAGATTTAGGCAATGTTAAAATGGCCACTCATTGGGTATATTAAATCCATGTTCTGTCCTTTCAGTTATCACATGTATACTAACCTGTTTGTTTACACTTATCTATATATATTTCTATATGCATCCATCTACATCTGTAGGAAGTATTATTACATTCTTTCTTGTTTTTTATGCCTGCTGCTCAGAAAAACAGACTGAGACAGCAGCTGTTGTAGTGGAGAAAGAGTTTAATATCGCAAAGCAAATGAGTGAGAAAGACGGGAGATATTTCTCAAGTCCATCTTTCCAATAATTCAGAGGTTAGGATTTTTAATGGTAATTTGACAGGCAAGGAGCTAGGGAATTGGGGCTGCTGATTGGGGATGAAATCAAAGGCATTGAGATTGTCTTTGTGCACTCAATTTATGGGTAGAGTTCATGGGTCACTGTTCCGGTTGCTGTCAAATAGTCTACCAGAATGCAGAGTCTGAAATATATCTCAAATGCTAGTTTGTGTTATCTATAGGAGTAATTGGGGAAGCTAAAATTTTGTGAACAATGGATGCAGGAAGTGGGGTCCCTAGTGATCAAATCTACTCACACCCTTTGGCCAGTAAATGTCTGTATACCATCCAGGAGATTAGCATAACCTACAGCTCATTGTGCTTCAAGAGAAAAACAAGTTTGAGGCCAGATGTGGTGGTTTATGCCTATAATCCCAGCACTTCGGGAGGCCAGGGCAAGAGGATCACTTTAGCCCAGGAGTTCGGGATCAGCCTAAGCAACATAGCAAGACCTTGTTTCTACCAGAAATAAAAAAAAAAAAAAAAAATTAGCTGGACGTGTTGATGCATGCCTGTAGTCCCAGCTACTTGGGAGGCTAAGGTGGAAGGATCCCCTGAACCCAGGGGCTTGAGGCTGCAGTGAATCATGATTGTGCCATTGTTCTCTAGCCTGACAGAGTGAAACCCTGAATTAAAAAAAAAAAAGTTTGGGGTTTTACATTTAGGTCTTTGATCCATTTGGAGTTGATTTTTTTGTATGGTGATAGGTAGGGGTCCTGTTTCATTCTGCAAGAGAGACTTGCACACACATGTTTATTGCAGCACTATTTATAATAGCAAAAACGTGGAACCAACCGTGCTGCCCATCGAAACTGGAAGGGAGGAAAACAATGTGGTACATCTACATGATGGAATATTATGCAGCCATAAAGAAGAACAAAATTATGGACTTTGCAGCAACTCGGATGGACTTAGAGTTTATAAAATGCAGTGATTTATCACAGAAACAAAGAACTGAGTACCATATGTTTTTATTCATAAGCAGATCCTGAGCAGTTACCATAATATTATAAGAAAGGGATTGGCAGTAGCTAGAAACTGCCAGGGGAGGTGGGGCACATAACATCAATAAGGATACCTGATCTCAAATCAGGCAAAGTAGGGACCAAAGATAGACCCAAACTTTACCTGCACGATGACCACTTGCATACATAATTCTTATTTGTACCCTGCACTTTTAAAATAAAATAAATTAAAAAAAAAATTACTCAGTGAAAAAAGTGTTTCTGTATATTGTCAAATAATTAGTGATACTAGATTTTTTCTTATTATGTTTATAGGTATGTTGTTGATATGTTTCAAGAGTTATATAAATTTTTAAAAATATAATATGTTAGGAACACAATTCTAGTTACTATCCCAAAATATTATATGTAATAAACAAACCTAAATTTCCTCATTAAAAAGAGAGAGAGAGAGAGAGAGAGAGAGAGAGAGAGAGAGAGAGAGAACAAGTGTGTTAATCTTGCATGCAGGCAGTCCTGGGGCTAGGATATGAATGGAGGAAATCTATGGATTCAAAGAGAACTTTATGATTTAGCTAGGCTTATATCCGAACAGAATTCAGGCCCCTAGTACAATTCCTTGTGACTGTCTTTTAATTTTATATAGGCTGTTTCCATATGAGTTCATACTGATGTCTCCAACTCTAGCTCACTACCTCATGGATCGTTACAACCATCTTTTCTAGTTTACTTGTAAACTCTCATTTCCACAGCTTCTACAGCCACCATTTATATTGACTTTGTTGCTCAATTCTAGTATACATGCACAGCAGTATCAGAATTGTTAACCTGTACCCCTGCAGGAAATAACTCTATCAACTAGAGTACAGTGCTAATGTGAAATTCTTCTTGCCTTCAGGGGTATAGAGTCTATGCATTTCCAGAGTTACTAAGGTCAGCACCTTTTCTCCCTGCTCTCTTTAATGAAGCGGTTTCAGGCATTTGTAACACAATTAGATTCTTCTTCTTTTTTCTCCAGGCTGCTTTATGTCCTGATATCCACCAAACTTCTAAATAACTTAAAAAAGAAAAAAAAGCAATTTGAATGCAGTAAGGTATTTAATAATGGTGCAGCTTTTTAACACCACCTTTTCTCCTAAACTGGCAACCGCTGATCTTTCAACTATTATTGCTATAGTTTTGCCTCTTCCAGAATGCAATTTAATTGGAATAATACAATATATAGCCTTTTCAGACTGGCCTTTTTGTTGGTTTATTGGTATGCATTTAAGTTTCCTTCATGTGTTTTTATAACTTGATAGCTCACTTATTCTTATTGCTGAATAATATTCCATTGTATAGAGGTACCATGATTAATTTATCCATTCACCCATTGAAGGACAATTTTGGTTGCTTCCTGTTTCTTAAACTTTATGAATAAGGCTTCTGTAAACATTTATATGCAGGTTATTGTGTGGCCCTACATGTTCAGATATTATTGGATCATATGATAAAACTGAGTTGAGAGTGGCCTAGGAGTAGACTTGGGGTCAGGCTGACTATGCTGGAGTTCGTCCCGCAAATAAGATGAACCAGTATCGTAGGTATGAAGGTTAATTTTAAGTGTCAACATGACTGGGCCACAGGGTGCCTCCGTATTTGGTCAAGCATCATCCTGGGGGTTCATATGCAAGTGTATTTGGATGAGATTAACATTTACACTGGTAGACTGAGTAAAGCAGATTGTACTCCATAATATGGGGGAGTCTCTTCCAATCAGCTGAAGGCTTGAATAGAACTACGTGAACATCGCTCATGTAAGAGTGAATGCTTCCTTTCTGATGCCTGTAAAGTGGGACATCAGCTTTTTCTTGTCTTTGAGCTGTCCTGTTTTCAGTTCTTCAGACTTGGTGGGAACGACACCATCTGTTCTCCTAGATCTCCAACTTGCTAACTCACCATGCAGACCTTGGGGCTTGCCAGTCTCTATAACTTCATGAGCCAATTCTTATAATAGATCTCTTTGTATATACACACAACCTATTGGTTCTTATTCTCTGGAGAACCTGGCCACTCTATCAATTTTCCTTTAACTTTCCAGTTCAGTAAATATACATTTCTACTTTGTGGAAGAGACAAGTCATTTGGCAGAAGAAGAGTCTCTCTGGTTGATTAGCTGTGCCTATAACAGGACCACTTTCTCCCCGTCACTCCCCCACTTGAAATCCCAGGATAAAACCCTCCAGCCAAGTAGGCTGGGGAAGCCAGAGTCACGCACCTGAGTCTGTTCTGGTCTGCTGCCAATGAGCTGTCTGGGCCATGTTAACTTTGCAGTATCAGCTAATCCACCAAAAGTTTTTCTGAATAAGTAAAACAGGCACAGGGTTCCCACAAGAGCAGCGTGAGACTTAGGGAGTGGACCACCACCTTGCCTCCTTCCTATGCCTGTGAGTGCTGGACTTGGCTGATTTTAGAGTTGCTCCGAGGGCAGCTTACTTCTGCAATTAAACAGGGTCCCAGAATTGGAGCCTTGGAAGTGAAATTTGCTCAAGGCAAAGATCCAAGTTTTCATTCTGCTTGAGTGGAAAAGTGAGATTAAAAGAGAAAAATGGCTGCATTGAGGACAGAAGACAGACTCCATTTCACCTCAGTCTGTGTTAGCAGTTAATTTCTTCTCAAGAGGGATATTAAGTCTTTTTACCTGGCAGACAGGCTCTGGCTGTTTAAACCCAGTGTGGGCCATGGAATGGAATGAATGATTAGATTTTGCATTAGTCATAGAAAGACAAGGTGCATATTATTTTCTCTGGCATTTCATCATGAAATATAGGCTATCCTTCCACTGAGTATTTGCTTAACCAGGTCATAGGAATTCTTAATTCAGAAAGAGGAAAAAACAACGTCTGAGTACCGGGACCAGCACACTTAAGAACATTTGCAGGTGTTTCTGGACAACAGGAACACACTTGTTTACTCACCCTGAACACCAACATCTTTGCTGACTTACCTCGGTCATTCTGGTGATTACTAACCTTCAGCTCAGAGGCAAAGTCTGTGACAAAAAATTATTGTGAATTTTACGTTTCAGAAAAATTGTCCATTTCTATAGACAATAAGATTCCATTTGTATTTGCTATGTTTCTAATATAATAACTCAAATGCTATTCTGTGGGAATAATTGGAAAGAAATTATTTAATGAATTTTTAGGTTTTCATTTATATTCAAACTCAAACTAATAACTTAAAGGTATTATGGATTCAAGGTCTCCCCTACAACGTATTTAACTTTTACTTCTGCACTAATTTTTACATTCAGAAGCACATTTTAATGATTCTAATACGTTATCATGGATGCAGAACCTTACTGAGAATCTTTAATTTTGTCTCTCACCTCATTTTGCCAGTTATTATCAATTTATGTTTTGGTTCACAGTTATGCTGTACTCAAAGCAATGAAACTTACATCCAAGAAAACAGAAATGTCTGGATGGAAGAGTGTTCCAATCAAACCTGTAACCCTGGACATAACCTTGGTATAGAGTTGATATAATCCACTGCCTAGTCATGGTTCTTGGTGCCTGAAGACATACCAGAGCACAGAACATCATCCATATGTATTTGCTGAATGGACCTTTTCCCTGCTTCACTTCCCCCGGAATCAGTGGGAAAATTGTAACCCCTCTTTCCTCTCTTATAGGGAGGACACTGCGGATTAATCAGTCTGGCTCACATTACAGGGAAAGAGGCTGAAGCAAAGCTCCTAAAAAATAGTGATGTGATGGTATTTCAGAAAAATAAGAACATATCCCTGAATATTAGAAATGAGAAAATGACTTTCAGTGTAAACAAAATAGCCTCCTTGTCATTATCCCAAGTTTTACAGCTAGAAAATACTATTCACCAAATTCCAATATTATGTTAGCATCAAGAAGCATTTCCTGCCTTGATAAAACTCAGAATTGCTTGTAGTCATATGTATATAACTCAAAGGCAAAAAGGGACCTCCCTGTGATAATCTGTTAAAAATATCACAAATATTATGTTTTCTGTGTTTACCACTTTTGATGCTGGGGAAAATGAATCTGTGATTCTTTTGCTTCTGTGAAGGTGTTTCCTTCCTCTCTGTACCTTTTGGCTGGTTGTTTTTAACCAAAGTTATTGAGAATCTGAGTATGGTCCTTGGTTGAAGAAAGACGTTCATCCCATAGAAAATAAAGAAGCACCTCCTTTGTGAAATGTATAGACCCATTCTGAGCTCTCTAAAGCATTACTGTCTCTATAAAAGTCTACAAAGCACTTATAGTCAAAACTATTTTGGGGTAGTAGCTTGTTAAGTCTCAGTTTCTGCATGCCCTTTTGCAATATAGTCATTCATCTTGTATTAAGACATAAAACGTTACTTAATTATTTTGGGGTACATTCATAGCATGACTCCAGATTACTCAATATAGTTTTCAGACTGAAATGGTTGTCATTTCAGTTACACATGATCAAATAAATAATACTCTCACATAACACATTTCAGGCTGCCGCTTAATTTCCTTTCCAAGTAGGCATCTGGTTTTAAATTTGGCTCCACGTCAGTCTTGAAGGGCAGTATTCAAAAGACCCGTGCCTGTCCCAGCATCTGACCTTAGCCAGGGGATGTCAGAGAAGCAGAGCCCTGGTAGGCTTGCTTTCAGAGCCTTATTTCATTTTGGTTGTTGGCTCAGTTCACTCATCAGAGATTGCTATTTCCAGCTGCACTGCAAGCTCTCCCACAGTTTAATTCTTTGCTTATTTTTTTTAGAAATTCTCCATCCAAGCACCACAATAATGTGCCAAAGTATGACGATGACTTCACACCTCGGCTAATTCACATCTGTGAGGAGAGAAAACAATTTGCAACTGAATCCAGACTCACTAATACCATCATAACAAATTCTTTTACTTGTCAGCCACTCCTGAGACTGCTGGGCAAACCCAAATTTTGACTCAAGAAATGGAGAAATGATAGAATATGCAAATGCAGTAAGCTATGTGTGTGTTGATTTGTTGGTTGACCTTATGTTTACAGAGAGTCTATACTGCTCGTGTTTTATATCAAATCTTATGCTAAAAAAGCATCTAATAAAAAATTATGGATACTTAACATTTATATTATTATGTTATACTCCTCTTAGATATGCGTTGAAAGACATTTATAATCCATATATTTATTAACCACCCTGTATCATTGTAATCTAAACTTTGCAAACACAAAAGAATCAGTGGTGTTTGTCTTAACCAATGTTAATATTTAAAGGGATTCTCAAATAAATCTTCCTGACCAGAAAATATAAATATTTATTAGCGCCCAGTATAGAACAAGCACCAATATAGACTTGAAGATATACACGGAGCAAGACATGCAGAGTCCTTTCATGGAGTTTGGATTTTTGTGTTGGGAGAGGGGAAGGTTAGTAAATAGATAAGTAAACATTTATGTGTAAAATTAGGTAGTGACAAGTGTTCTACAGAAAATTAAAACGGGGTTATGTGATAGGGAGTATCTACTTAAGAATGGACAAGCCGGGCTCGGTGGCTCAGCCTGTAATCCCGCGCCTTTGGGAGGCTGAAGTGAGTGGATTGCCTGCGCCCGCGGGTTCGAGACGCGCCTGGGCAAGCAAGACCTCATCTCTACAATAAATCAAAAAATTAGCCGGGCGTGGTAGCATGTGCCCGTATTTCCAGCTGCTTGGAAGGCTGAGGCGGAAGGATCGCTGGAGCCCAGCAGGTCGAGGCTGCAGTAGCCAGGAGCGGCCACTGCACTCCAGTCTGGGCGACCGAGTGAGACTCCAACTAAAAAAAAAAAAAAAAAAAAAAGAAAGAACTGATATCTTTACTATGTTGTCTTCCAATCCATAAATACAGTATATTCTTCAATAATTTAGATCTTTTTTTGGTTTTACTTCATTAGTATTTTGTAATTTTCCGCATACAGATAGATGCTACACATGTCTGGTTAAGGGTGTACTTAGGTGTTTCTTTTTGTTTTTATTTTTATTTTTTTAGAGATTGTAAACAACATTTTGTATTTTTTTGTTTCCATGTATTTGTTGTTAGTGCATATAAATGCGATAGATTTTTGTTTTTAATCTTGCAACCTCTTACAAGTTAAACTTTCTTGTGAATTCTAGGAGTTTTGGCTTTGTTTTTACATTTCTTGGAATTATTTTATGTGGTCATGTCATCTGTAAATAGAACACTTTTTGTCTTCCTTTTCAATCTGTATGACTTTTTACTTTTTCTTGCATAATAGCAATGATTAGAACATCAATAATTAAGTTGAGTAACAGTGGTGAAAGTGGATATTCCTCACCTTGGGAAAAAATCATTCAGTCTTTCACCATTCAATGTGGTGAACAATTTTTTTCCAGCTTTTAATAAGTATTTTTCATGGCATGAATATATTTGGGTTTATCTTTATTGGGATTGCCTCAGCTTCTTGGACATTTAAGCTTCTGTCTTTCACCAAATTTGGGAAATTTTCAGACATTATTTCTTTAAATACTCTTTTAGCCTAACTATTTTTCTCCTCTTCCATCATCTGGGATTCTAACAGTACAAATGTTGGGTATTTGGTATTATTTCCCAGATCCCTGGGGCTCTGTTCAATTGTTTTCAGTCTATTTCCTCACTCTGTTGGTCAGATTGGGTGAATATTATTGATCTGTTTTCAAGTTCACTGTTTTTGTCCTCTGCCGTCTCCACTATTGAGAACATCCAGTGACTTGCTATAGTTCTGTAACTGTATTTTTCTGTTCTATAACTTTCAATTTGTTCTTTTTTATAACTTCAATTTCTTTGCTAGGATTATCTATTTTTTATTTGTTTCAGAAGGATATTTTTATTGATTCTTTAATCATTTTTTGATGGCTGCTTTAAAATCTTTGTCAAATAATTTCAACGTCTGGCTTATCTCAGTAGTAGCATCAGTTACAGTGTCTTTTCTTTCATTCAAGGTTTGATTCCCTTGGTTCTTCTTATAATGGGTGATCTTAGATTGTATTCTATTTTGCCTATTATATATGAGAGTCTAAGCCCTATTTAAATCTTTGATTTCAATAGGTAGTCACCCTGTTTAGATTGATTCAGACCTTGCCCTATTTTTGTAGATTGTTATTTAAGTGGCAATTTACTAATCAGAGCCTTTGCTGTGTGATGTTACTGGCCTTCTCTCTGACCTCTTCTGGTATTCTCTGAGGGACAGAAAGGACATTTCCAAGTCTGGCTGCTGGATTTCTTTCTGTGTGTACAGATTAGGTTGAAGACCCTTACAGATTCTCCCTGGAAGTCCTATGTCTCACTGCAGGGAAAAGCAATCAGTCTCAAAGGCTCAAAGAAACGTTCTGGGCCAGACATCTGGTTGTAGCTGCTTTTTTTCTTGTCTAACCATCCCAGTGTCTCTAGGCAGGGGATGGGTATCCACATCAATTGACTCTGGGTAGGTTCCTCCTGTTGATTTCTCTGACTCTCTGCTTCAATTTATCCCAATGGGAGACAGGAATTTCAGGATTTTTAGGTCCTAGGTAAAAGAGGCTTTGGGGCCTGGGTCCCTCAAGTAAATTCTTTTTAGCCTCACTTTTAACCTCAAGAATGTTCATATTAAAATATCTAATTCTCACCTACCTTTTTTTCTTTTATATATGGGCATATAAGTGTATTCTGATCAATGATTTGTAAGTAAAAATATTGTATCACAGCTTTGAAAATATCCCTTTTGCTGCTTTTTAAAAAAGTACTTTCATGTCTGCCTCCTGAAAAAAAGAAGGTAACATCTTTAAACTATTAGGCTGAGCCTATAGAAAGAAGAGCAAAGAGACAGATGAACTTGGCACCCTGATACTTGATACCAGTAATTACTCACTAGTCCTAGACTACTTCCATGAAATTTACCTGTGAGAAGAAAAAGAATGTATATATTTTCTAAGGTGCTATTATTTCCATTTTTTTCATCATTCATAGATCACCTTACTCCCTATTAAAGCAAAATTTCCTATCTGGAAGTAGGGGCCTGTCAATGTTAACACTTAAAACAGTGGCATTGGCTTAGAAGGTGGTAAGAAGAGAGACTGCAATTGCAAACTTTTGATGTGTTTACCGCTTAAATGCAGCGATGAAATAGTCAGTGAGACCATCATCTGCAATACCATGCAAATCAGTCTGTATTGCAACTGTGGTCCAAGCATTGTGAAAACCTATGGAAACAATTGGGGCATAGTTGTGTGTTGACAGTTTCTTGTTATTCTAAGTAAAATTGAGAGAGGAGTGGAAAGTTAGAGAGCTAGCACAAACACAAAAGGACATACTATTCACTCACCAAGATGAATCAATTTTGAAGCTTTGATGTGTAGAAAAGCAAATTGATTTTGTTCCTCAACTTTAAATAATTATAAAGACTTAGTCTTGTTGCACATTACAAATCTACTTTCAGATATGAAGTTAAAGGTGCTGCTTTCCAACCAAACCTTTTCTTTCTTTCTTTCTTTCTTTAGATGGTGTGGTGGACCAAATAAAAGCAACACAAGATGAACGACGGAAAGGAATCAAGAATCTTATTTTTACTATTTCAAGGGACTAGATTCCTCCAACAACCTGGATGAGCCTCAAAGCAGATTCATCCCAGGGTCTCCTGACATGAGCGCAGCAAATCAACACCTTGATTTCAACCTTGTGAAACATGAGATGGGACATTCAACTAAACCAATCTATATCTCTGATTTCCAGAGACATGATGTAAGAAATCTGTATTGTATCTTATTTTAAGCAAATAAGTGTGTGATGATTTGTTATCACTGAGAAAGAAAATGAATACATATTGCTCTAAGGTAGCTAGCATTATACAAAGTGAAGAGAATAAAATGCGTGAAACACAGAAATTAGTCAGAAAAAGACCAGAAATTTAGACTAAAACACTACATGTCTTTAAAACTATATTTTCATGGCTGCCTAACGAGACCTGTCTAGACCAAATATAGTTTATTTTGTTTCTAAGTACTTTTAATAAGCATTTGATGTTTATATGCATCAACTTTGATAATCAATTTCTTTATTAAGCATCAATTAAGCAACTGCTATATTCCTGGTATTTTGTAAGATAAGAGAGATAGGCAGATTAATAAGACTTGCTGCCCTCATGTAATATACAGTTTTGTAGAAGACTTTCTAGATATTTTATTTGCAAGATAAATTCAGACATTCTGATTAGTAGGGCAATGGCTGCTCATGTGAGGAAGCATGATACTGAGACAAGAAAGAGCAGTGTATTACAATTTGGCTTTAAATAATAATTCTGTGAGAGATAAATATGAAATCCTAAGAAAGTTATTTTATTTATCAAACATTACGTTTTATTTATTTATTTAAATTTTTTATTATGAGACATTACTAAAGTTGCTCATCATGTCTAGGAGTCTTGACGAAATGTTTAAAGTTTTCCAGATACAGAATTTAACTTCCTATTTTGTCATTTGGATAATTTTTATATGTGTTGGATTTTTTATTGATTTCTGTATGTTGAACTAACCTTGCTTCCCATGAATAAAGCTCATCTGTTCATGGTGAACGATTTTTTGACATATTGCTGCATGTGACTTGCTAGTATTTTGTTTATCAGAGATATCAGCCTATAGTTAACTTCACTGTTGTGTCTTTACCATATTTTGGTATCAGGATGATATTGGCTTCATAGAACGAGTTATAGAAAAATCCCTCCTCCTCCTTTGTTTGGAGTAGTTTAGTACCAGACACTCGTTATATGTCTGGATTAATTTGGCTGTAAATCTATCTGGTCCAGGACTTTTTTGACTAGTAGGTGCCCTATTACTGATTCAGTTTTGTAGCTTACTTTTGGTCTGTTCATGCTGGGAACCAAATCGTGAGCACAATCCCATTTATAATAGACACACACATACACACACACACACACACACACACACACACACAAATTAGCCATGAATACATTGAACCAAAACGATGAAAGATCATTGCAGAACAACACACTGCTGTAACAAATCAAAGATGGCACAAACAAATAAAAATATTCATACTCATGGATTGGGAGAATTAACAACATTAAAATGTCTATATTGCCCAAAGCAATCTACAGATTCAGTGCAATCCCTAACAAACTACGGACATCATTTTTCACAGATCTAAAAACAAACAATACTTAAATGGAAGCCAAACAGATCTCAAATAGTCAAAATAATCCTAAGCAAAAAGAAGAAAGTTAGAGGTATCACACTATCATACTTCAAACTTTACCAGAAGACTACAATAAACAAAATAGCATGGCACTGGTACAAAAATAGACACATAGATGATTGAAACAGAATAGAGAACCGAAAAATAAAGCTACTCACCTACAACCAACTGATTTTTGAAAAAATCAACAAATAAATCGTTCTGGGAAGACTGGCTAATGCTAGATGTCTAGTTGGGCATGTAGCAGCCCAAAATAAAGATTACATTTCTTCCTTGTAATACCTAGAAGATAGGTGATATTGCTTCTATTGAGTTCATAGTTGTTAAAGACTGTTTCCTTAATACCTTGAGCAATTTACTGGAAACAATCCTGCCCAACCAGATTTTAATTTTAAAGAACACAGTTTTATTTGTTGAAACGATTGTCATTCTAGGATGCCCATCACTCTAGATATGTTATTTAGGGATTTTGTCAAATTGTCTAGATTAGAACCAAAAAAGAGAAATATTTAAAAGTGAATCCCAATGTGAAACCAAACCAGGTAAGAGTAAGTGTGAAATAGGCAACTTGCTTTCATTTTAAGATCTTCAGTAAATATTTGACATTTAAAAATTTGAATATATATTTTGATTAGCTATATGTTTGTGTATGGCTATAATTTAGTTTTAAAAGTGAACAAAATAAAAAAAATACAGAAAAAGCGAAGTAGGCATAGTTAGTTAGAGCTTATCCATGCTAGAGATGACTGAAACCTGGAGAATAACAGAAGGGAAAAGATGGTTACAGTAGTTAAGTGGAAGCATTATTTCCTTCAGTTTAATGAAAGAGTGAGAAACATTATATGGATGTTGAGCAGTGGAAGAAGGCCACTGTAATAGAAATTTTAGATTGTGGCTTACCCAGCATCATTAATTCTTTCTCATTTCAGGTAAGACTTCCATTATATATAAATTACTGCACAATAATTCCCTACCACTGTATATCAAAAACCATAGGGAGATGCAAACATTTGCTTTTATTTTTCTTCCTGGTAACTATTTTGTGGCAGAATCAGGTTGAACATTGAGCCTGAGCATGAATGATGTGAGAATGTAGTATCTGGGTAAAAATGACGTGGATATAGAGATAATGAAACCAATTGTGACTTTCTCCTCAGACTCACCAGGTAAGCAGAATCGTGGCTGTGTTGGCGACTGTACCTTGAATTCTTCTTGTATATTCCCTGAAATTCTAATACATTTCCGTAGCATTCACTGTCTGCCTAATTTAGTAAGAGACAGTTGCTGCTTTTGTATCATAAATCCTGTTTGGTACTTTACCTATCTAATTAAATTTTATACTGTTCCCTCTTCTTTCCCACTCAGCATCACAGGCCTATTTTTGGATTCCTGAACACAGCACGCTTCTTTCAGCCACAAAAACTTGTAAAATGCTTTTATTCTGCCAAAGTATTTCTTTCCAGAGAGTTTTGCATGATTGCTTAAGTCCAGATCTCTCAAAGGCAGACATTCCCTGCCTTCTTTTATAGCATGTAATGTCATACTAAAATTATTTTAGTATATATTTATGCAAGTATTTATAGTTATTATTTGTTTATTAAATTTGTTTCTTGTCCTACCCACCAAAACATTAGCTCTCCGAGAGCTGATACCTAGTATATTTTAATCATATTCCCCAAAATCTAGAATAACTCCTAGTGTACTGTTTTCTACATAAAACAGTAAGTTAAATAAAGAAGTAAAGTTGTTGGATAAAAAGTTATACCAGAAGAATCTACGTAATTTCAGAAAACGAATAACATTTTCAATTCTGAGTTTTCTACATATTGCTCATTATTCTTAACATAGATTACTTTTGTTATAAACTTTCTCTTTTTTCCCTATTTATGTATACTGTTATTTTATAAGCTGGTTTAAATGATAATTTTATTCTATAAAGATTTATTTAAGGCAATATTGAAAGTGTTTCTGAGATGAGACTGAATTAGACCAAGGAAACTTAAATGTAATAGCCAAGAGACAGTCAAAAAGATTTGTCCAAAAGATGAGGTTCATAAAAGCCCCAAACTATGAATCTGTTTTGAGAGGAGGTGAAAAAAATTAAAATACTCTAAGCAAAGAAAGGAAGCCTTATGGAAGCTTAAATGAAAAGTATAAATGCAAAAATGCATTTCCTTCTAACATGCCATTAAAATATTCTTATTCTCTTAAGTCAATAGACTAAACTTATGGTCAAGCAGGAGAGTTGTTGAATAATTTGCTAGGACAGTGCTACCTCCAATTTTATGAAACCATTCCTTCAGTCCAAACTATGATATCTTTGAGTACAATGTTCAATTTCAATTCAGAAGGTTTACCTAGAAACATCTTATGTGGATCAGAATAGTACATTTAGGAATTAACTCAATCAAGGGCAGTCTGTACCTAAGACTGAAAATTCATACCATATTATATTTCTTATTCTAAATTTTGTTTAATACTTATGTTGAAAACAATGCATAAGGTTTTTCTATGAGAATAAATAACAGCATTAAAATAAAATTTATTGGTACCCCAACTCTCTAAAATATATCTTCTTGAATATTAAAGTTAAAAGATATTTAAGTACAAATAAATTAAAGATTGAAAGATTTTTGTTTTGTTTATCCCTTTGAATACTAGAAGTTCAATATGTAAAATTATAAAGTTAAATTAAAGCACAAATCACAGACATTAAAATACAATCTTTGGGCAGGGAAACAGATCTTGAATTTATGGACAATAATATATCAAAGGTTAGCCTTTCCACAATTCCTTCCTTACTCTTGAAAGTACAATGGAATATGGAACAGTTAGTGATACTCATTTAAACAAGACACTGATTATTTAAAGGTGGAAACTTTCTAATATTTTGTAGCTCACAAGAATTGAGACCTTCTAGTTTAAAAGCATCATATACTCTTTTGTCAAACCATGCAATGTTTACAAGGATTATTTCCCCATAATCAAAATTTGCCTATGCTTCTACTAGACCTGAAGTCTTTTAGCTTTAAGACCTCCTGAGGTTTTTGCTAACCTCTCTTTTTCATTCTTACTTCTTCTGAAAATTCTCACTCAAGTCTCTACTTCATAATTCTCAAACATTTGCACTCTTTTTCTGACACCACTATGCGTCAATCCATGCTACTCCTACAGAAACCAGCACACATCTGGAGTCTCCACCATACATTTGGTGCTTAAAAGGACCTAATAAAATGTCCTCCACTTCCTCACTAGAATTCTGAAGAAATTGAGAAGTAAAATAAGGACATGTTTGCTGATGAAGCAAAATTGCTATTATTGCTAATAAAGACTCGTTGAAGTTTTAGCCCAAGATTAGGAAGATTGCCCTTGCAGATTTTATTGCCAGACAGTGCTAATTCAGGGAGGCCTCCCTGTTTTGGGAAAGCTGGAGTCAGAAGCAGTAAAGGCTTAAGAATACCAAAGTCAAAAAAGAAGTGAGTGTGTCCAGTAACTCAATCTCAACTTTGCAAAACAACTGTCACATTACCTCCCCATGCATGCACGAAGTAAGGGACTAGAAAGGACCTGGAGTGTACCTAGGGTAGCAGTTTTGACAAGCAAACTGGGAAATGGTGACAAAGTTTTCCTTCTTAAGAATACTTGTTTCAATTAAGAATCAGATTTTGAGACACCTTATCTAACATCCTTAGATAGCTTTTCGGCAAGCTTCAAATCACAGCAACATATAATAAAATGTTTAAAAATCTAAGGTGAAATTTACAGAAGTCCTATGAAAAATTATACATAAACATGAATATTAGCTATGCCAAGATTATCCAAAAATGTACATAAATTTCAGTATCTGGTGTAAATATTTAAAATGAAATAATCATGTTGAGGAGTACAGCATGTATTAAAAATATTCTCTATATGTACATATGCAGAGAGAGACACACATATATATGGGGATGCCAAAAATGTGTACACATTTTCAGAGTTATCATCTATGAATTACTATTCAAAGTTGAATTAAATTACAGTAGCATTGTATTGTATAATGTTCACTCAACTGCACTTTCACCATTTTCTTTGATGGTCCTGTCATGTGATGATGCTAACATTAATTAGATTAAGGCCATTTTTTGAGTGAATATCATATTGAAAATGCATATTTTTTGGCACCATGTATATGCACATATACAAAGAAAGGACCCAGAAAACCTGGAATTTATTTATTTTAAAAATTGTGTGTTTATTCTTAAACTTCAATCGCTTTCAAAGTACTCTCCGTTTGATGCAATACACCTATCAGGACACTTTTTCTATTGCTCAAAACAATTTTTAATCTCATCAATTTTGACTCCTTGTGGTGCTTCTGCCATTTGTTGTTTCACCTCTTCCATATTTGTAAAACATTTTCCTTTGAAAACTTTTTTCAGCAGGGAAGCAAACAAAAAAAAGTTCTTAGGGCAAGATCAGCTGAATAGGCCGGGTGTGATATGAGGATCATGATGGGTTTTTTTGGTGAAAAACTGCTGAACACTCAGTGTAGTGAGGACAGGTGCATTTGTAAATCACCCATCATGAATTGGGCAAATGTGATTGAAAGAATCTCGAAAAAATTCACTGAAGCCACATGCACCCTCTCACTAGCTAGCTGATACACTGACATCGGATGGGTTCCTAGAACACTTACGTAGTGGGAAAAGACTGTACTACAAGGGACATGCCCTCCAAAAAATGATTTTGGTTTTTCTGAGTCCCCCTCATATACAAAGACATACATACATATATATATATATATATATATATATATATACATAATATATCAATGTGTACCATGAACTTATACAAATCTATATCATGTTTTATTCCCTTCCTGTGAATTACCTATCCCATATACCATAAAAAGAAATTTGACCAAGAAAGTCTCAACCTTAAGTTGATCACTAGAATATGGTTATTTCTGCTTTGCCTAATTCCATTTCATGACATTTTATTACTAACTTAAATTTATGAGCCTATGATAGTTTACATGAATCAGTGAAAATATCTGAGTAATATGAATGTAGACAGACAAAAAATTGCTATTTTCACATGAATATATAAATTTCAATTGGAAATGCCTCTTTGATACTTCAGCTTCTTTGCAGTTTTGCACTCTTAATATGTATATTACTCAAGTAATAATGGTTGTGTGTTAAAATGTTACTTCTTTCACTCAGTAATTAGTGAGATAGCTGTATAGTGTTGATAGCAATTAAATATCCATATTTTAAAATATAATTAACATTTAAAGTTAAACAAAAGTGATTTGGCTCAGCATAAATACATATATAGCAAGAGTTGCCTAAAAACTACTTATTCTTATTGCAGTTCTTTTATTTTTTTATTTTTATTTTTTTATAATGTGGAAGCTGAGGCATATTTGGTAGCAGGAAGGGGCACTTGGGAAACCAGAAGGAGAACTGCGCTGGGGCCAGGCTGACTCCACAGGAGCTTAAGCTCATTTAGCTCCAAAGGGCCAGGTTTATTTATTTTTTATTTTTTGGAATTTTATTTTATTTTATTTATTTATCTTCATTATAAAAATGTGGAGTGCAATTCAGGGTTAGGTATACAAGCGCTGATTATGCAGGTACCCTTGTTGATGAGGTACGCCCATCCCTCCCCTAGCAGTTTCCCTCAACCTCTCTGAAAGACAGTGTGGTGATTTCTGAAAGAACTAGAAATTCACCTTCCATATGACCCAGCAATTCCCCTATTGGGAATATACCCACAGCCACTCAAATCATTCTACAAAAAAGATACCTGCACACATATGATTGTAGTTCTTTAAAGGTACACCAAAAATGCAAGCTTTATTGGTTAGAAAATATGTGGTGCTAATGAGAGTGGTCAAAAATACTGTTATATAAGAACATCAGTTCCTGTATGCTTTACACAAATAGAGTTTTAAAATTTGGGGAAATCATATTTTGCTTGCTTTTCATATTTAAAATGTTGCCCAATGCTACATTCTTTTATTTTATAAATAACTAGATGTGTAGGGTTAAAAACAAAGTAAGCAATAAAATAATATATGAGTCTAATTCTCAACAGCTATGCCTTAATAAAACTGGAAGTTACTTATAAACAGCAATAAAAACTGTAAAACAAACTCTATTAAAATTATTTAAATAAAGAACATAAAATTTTGCAGTTGAGAGATATAAAAGTGATAACAAAGTTTAGATAAAAATAAGTAACCAAAAATGTGATTTATTTACTATTACAAATTAAATTTTAAATGGTATGGCAACTGCAGTCCTGATAAGTACATAGAGAAGAGTTGAAAATCTTGGCCATAGAGACTCTACAGGAAGTGCAATAGTGAGTGCATATTTTGTGTTTAGATATCTTAATTTAAGAAGACAGGCATGTTTTTTTGAATTTAAAAGCTAACCTTTTACAAATAGACTGATGGTTCAAGTTAATTTAAAATCTTTTTTTAAATGATGTTATCACAATGATATATAAGCTACAAAGCAAGTTCTCTGAAATTGAATCTGTACTGAAAGGATGATAGAACTGATTTAAGTTTTCAGTTTCTACTTTTTTTTAAGTGAATATAGTTGCACAGAAAAAAATTGTATATGACCTTCAGCCTTTTATTACTAATTCTGTTTCATAATTTATCAAAAGGAGTAATAATTAATTCAACTAATTAACATATTTTTGTGTACTAATTGCCAAATGTTTTAATAGAAAAATACAATAGTTAATTGTGTTTTAAAAAAATAACTGAGTAAACTCATGTTCTTATTCTTCATATTGCAATCTACTTATGCTGTATACATACAATGTATAATCCCTTGGGTCTACTCATGATCTCTCTTGAATAAAGTGAGATCTAGCTCTATAGTGTGGTATGCAGTACTCAGGGAATGAAGGAATAGAGAGTCAAAAGAAAGTAAGGACAATCCTGTAAATTCTGCATCACAATCTTGAGAAGAGCAGAAGTCTCTCAGTGGGGATATGACCTAAGAACTAGATATAAGATTACCTTGCTTTAGCAACAATCTTCAAAAATATGATATTGGAAAAGATTAAAGTAAATCATTTTGTGTATCAGAATAGTAAGTTCTGGGAGATAGTTTTTCAATGGTAGGCAGCTCCTATCTTCAGTTACCAAAAAAAGGCTAAAGTAGAAAAGTGAGTAAATATTCATTTTTCTTTAACAAAGTACTTTAAAGTTAACTCTTTTGAACTAAAAAAAATATTTTTGATAGATTGCACTCTGTATTCTAGCAAATAAGACTTAGACTATACATCAATTTTAGAAATGCACTATGTTTTTGTTGGATTTAAAAGAATGAATTAGTGTAACAAATGTATTTTGTTTGACCAAGGCACTGGCTTGTTTTAACTGTACTAAGTCTGTCTTGAGACTCATGTTAAGTACACAAGTTTATTTTTTTTCCCATTACAGCATATATCACATATAAGTAAAACCTAAAATAATATTTGAAACTATACTTGCTTACAATACAACCACCATTAAAGGAAGATGAGATAATTCCGGAATGGAGAGATTTAGTCAGAGAGAACCTAACTTCTGTTATAAATTCTGCCCAAATCTCCAGCTGATACTATGATGTATTCTAAGAGGCCAAATTGCAACTAAAAGAATTGAATTTGTATTTCAATACTACACACTACAGGGGAGATGGAATTTAATTTCAGAGATGTTAGCTACCTATTAAAAAACCATTACTCTTTGGATGAACAGTAGAATCTAGAGTGCTCACACATCACTCACAATACGTAGGATATTATATAAGAGGAAAGAAAAAAAAAAACCCATTCTCAAGAGAAAATACAATAAAAGACAAAAAAGAGAGCTCGGCATACTAGAAAAGATGGTGGCAAAGCCAGTTGGACTGTGTGAGTCCCTGTGAAAGTTAGTGAGTATATGGACAAATTTGCATGCATGTGTCTGTGTGTAAGTAGGTGTGCGAATAGTTGATTGAGCGGGGACTCGGGAGCAAGTGGCAAGGGCACTCCTCATGAAGCAGCTGATGCTGGCCACTGCTCAACTTGAACCCTAGAGCCTCACGTGGTGAAGAAGTTGAGTGCCATCTTCTAAAACCAAACCTTCTTTCTGGGGAGAAGCTGCTGAGATAGCCATTGCCAGACTGCCTGTCCACTGCAGTGCCAGGCTGGACTAGCAGCCAGTGCTGTGGAGGGAATACAACAAGAGAGCCAGAGGCAGAGGCAGAGTTCCACTGGAGAAGATGAAATAGGCACCCTGCCACCATCTTGAAAACTGGACAGCTAAGTGCTCTGGTTTGCTCACCATGGAAAAATAGACCACCCTCTGTGACTGATGAGTTTATTGTGATCCAGAAGAAGTATACTGAAGCTCAAACTTTAGAGGGACAAGATGAATGTGGAGTCTCAAGTGTCCCACCCCCTACCCTAATGCAGCTGCAAGACAAAGGGAACAACCAGAAAAAGACAAGGAAGACACTCCCAAAAGATCAGCGGTGAGTCCTGGGTTGACCCTAGCCCTTCCTCCCAAGCAATCTTCTAAAGGTCAGATTCACACATCTAGGGCGTGACGGAGAGGGACAAACCCAGGTGAAGCCTGGACGGCAGTCGCTAGGAGAACTCTAATCTGGAATAAAGCTGGCTGTGGCACCTTTCACCAGCACCTGGGGAGGAGACAATACAGTACCTTCCCATCAGAGGAGATGCCTCTGATCTTAGGAGAGCAGGAGGAGAGGACTGACACCCACCCATCCCTGCTGCTTCCTACTCCCCTCCCTTCCTCTGCCCCGTGGGCTGCATGGTTGGGAGATTGAGAGTGAGCCCACAGCCCCACAGGAGACGGCAGATGGGTTTACTTGTGAGCAGCTGAGAGGAATAATTACAGTGCCTGCCCTAAGAGGGTGGTTAGTGACCAGAACTTCTTTTTTAACTTTTTTGATCTTCTTTTGGTTTAGTGTATGTGCGTGAATGTGTGTGTGAGGGTTCTATTTGCATTCCTCCTCCTCCTTTTTTTTTTGACCTTTGTTCTTCTTTTGTTCTGGTTTTGTGTGTGTGTGTGTGTGTGTGTGTGTGTGTGTGAGAATGTGTGCATGAAAGTTCCATTGGCAGTCCCTTTTTCCTTCTTCTTTTGTTTTTTGTTGTGCATGTGTGTGTTTGTTTGCTTTTCTTGTTTTTTTGTTTTCTTTTCTGTTTGTTTTTTATTTGCTTGTTTTCCTTTTGTTTTTTTTTAAATTCTTTGTTGATTTTGCTTTTGTTTTCATGTGGTTTTATATAATTTTTATTATTTTTGTCCCTTTTATTACATTCTACTATTCTCTGTTCTCATTACTGCTACTATAGCTTGGACTCAGGGTATACACATGTACCCATTGCATTGTCATGTAGAGTGGTGGTGGGGAGTGAGTCTCAGGAAACACATATCACAATCAGTGAACATTGCGATTTTCAAGTAGTTTCTGAATCCTAGCTCCCCATTCTCTACTTATTCAACTTTCAAAACTACAAGAAACAGCAAGGCTTTCCATCCACAGTATTGTTTCAAAATAGAACAAGTCCAGAGCCTGGATCAGGGAAGAATAGAGGGCTGAACAAACATCAGAAGGGAAAGCCTCTTCCACTACCACTAAATAACAAAACTAAAGAGAAAGAAAAGAAATCTGCCACAAATGTAGTAAAACCAGCAGAAGACCACAGGTAATTTCAAGTGTAACAGAGAAAATGCCTGAAAAATCAGACCTCGGAGTCTAAACAATGGAAGTCACCAAGGACTGGCCCCAGAATACAACAGGGATTAGGGAATAGATGGAAAGAGTGAATAAGATTCAATAAAGATAAGATGCAACACTGAAAGAACTTGTAACATAGATTTTGGCTATAAATAAATTTCATTCAGGAAATAAATAGCA
>CAUYQG010150305.1:45-14149 GCA_963574415.1 Tarsius wallacei | reverse complement strand
AATTTTTAAAGTTAAAAACTATAAAAAATGAAAGACAGGTCTGGCTCTGTCGCCCGGGCTGGAGTGCAGTGGCGCGATCTTAGTTCACCGCAGCCTCCAACGTCCTGGGCTCAAGCGATCCTCCTGCCTCAGCCTCCTGAGTAGCTGGGACTACAGGCACATGGCACCATGCCTGGATAACCTTTTAAATTTTTTTTGTAGAGACGAGGTCTCACTATGTTGCCCAGGCTGGTCTTGAACTCCTGGCCTCAAGCTATCCTCCCTCCTCAGCCTCCCCAAGTGCTGGGATTTCAGGCACAAGTCACCATGCCTGGCCCATTTGTTTCTTTGCAATTAATGTATTTTCGGGGAGACCCATTGAGACTCTACACATAGCCTCCTTGACTCTCCTCAAACTTCTACCCACTGATTGTAGCATCTGTGGCGGGAGGGGGGGTCTTGTCTGTGAACGTGATCACTGTGGTGTTCCTGTTTCTCATCCTACCTTCGCCCAGGAGGTTGGAGGCTGCGGTGAGCTAAGATCGCACCACTGCACTCCAGCCTGGGCGACAGAGCCAGACCTGTCTGATTTTTTATATTTTTTAGCTTCTAAAATTTTTTCATTTTAAAATTGTGGGGTACATGTCAGGGTTTGGTCTACAAATTTTCACTGTGCAGGTACCCTTGTTTTTTTTGTTTCTTTTTTTTTTTTTTTTTTGAGTGGGAGTCTCACTCTGTCACCCAGACTGGAGTGCAGTGGCACGCTCCCGGCCACCGCAGCCTCGACCTGCTGGGCTCCGGCAATCCTTCCGCCTCAGCCTTCCGAGTAGCTGGAACTATAGGCGCGCGCTACCATGCCCGGCTAATTTTTGATCTATCGTAGAGATGAGGTCTCGCCAAGTTGCCCAGGCGGGTCTCGAACCCGCGGGCTCAGGCAATCCACTCACCTCAGCCTCCAAAGCGTGGGATTACAGGCTGAGCCACCGAGCCCGGCTTCACTAAAATTTTTAAATATCAAAACTCTGGGCTGCTTCAGCCAAAGAGACATATGGAAGGACAACATAGTGATGACTTCTGGGCAGTGCAAGAGGCTGTGTCAGGGGGCACTTGCTGCCAAAGTAATTTGTTGAATCCCACCCCATAACACCGCATGTGAAAAGGCAGCTGGGGCAGGCATTGGACAAAATGTACTTTGAGAAAGAATAATCCCCAAAGTTCTAGCTTGGCCAAGCCCTAATAGTAACAGATAAGGAACAATAGATGCTTAAGGTAACACTTATGGAAACCAATTAGAGAACCTGAACTTAACTGCAAAAAAAAATCCTGAGAATTCTCTGAAGTTAATGTCATATACCACTGATCAAAGAATTGGGTGCTCTGATATGGATCAGAGCGGCAAATTTCACAGTATTTTCGGAAGTCTTACCCTCTAGGTTCCCGCCCCTGCAGAGCTAGCCATGAGCTTGATGTCACAGGAATCCCCAATCTACCTGGCGAGCAAGTCAACCCAGCTCCCAAAAGGCTTGCATAACAGCTGCATCCTTGCTGTCATTGTTGACTGGGGAATTGATTGTCTGAGGGCTATAGCTTAATGGTGCTCAATAAATACTTATTGAAGAAACAGTGAGAAAGTGAACAAAAGATGAGGTTCTTAATGACACAGGCTCATTTTCTATGTAAGGTATACCTCAGCCTGATTGTCTATGTTTGAACCACCTGTTTCAGACCTGCCCTCATCACCAAATTCTGGGCCTTGTTTCTCATTTATTTCCTTAATCTAATTACTAGTTTTTCACTAATTAGCTTGTTAATTTATTCAATGATTGAAAAGAAATATACACCAAAATGTCTCTGAATTGGAAATCCAAAGGGCTTTCATTTCCTTATATACACAGCGTTCCTATCCCATTATTTCTTACAGTGGGCGTGCATTATTTTTATTATTTAAAATGTTACTTTAAATTTTAAAAATTGAGAAACATAAACAAATTCTGAAAACTTCACTGAGCACCTCCCATGTGGAAAGCATCGCCAGCCCTGAGAGGTGTGGAGGTGAACAACTAACTGCCAGGACCTCATATCCTGGTAGGGACACGCACAGCCTCGGAGAGAAGAATGGGGTGCAGTAGAGGTCTCCTGTGCTATGTGGGTGCGGAGAAAAGAGAGGCTAAAGGTATGGGGGACAAACTAGTGGTGCTGGGATTCTGGTGAAAATAAAAGATGAGGAGTTTGGGGCGGGGGAAGAAAGCTTTACTATAGAAGGAGGGAGGAAACAAATGTGTGTAAAAACCTAGTGGCAAGGGCCGCCTGACTGCCATCTTGGCTTTTGGCTACAGAGAGCTCAGTTTAGACACTGAGAGGTGTCCCAGTGGATGAGCCATGTCCTCTTGTTCTAGTGCCGGAGGAACGTGGATGGCTGGAAGAAATGCAGGGAACAGAAAGCCTCCCAGCTCCTCTCTACAGAAGGAGTTAGATGGCAGAAAAACCTGACCTGCTTGGATATATGAATTCAGTCTCTGGAAGCAAAGCTGGGGCCTTCCAGGGACTCACTCATCTGTGCCTCCTAAGACACACATCCTAAGATGCTCATGGCAGCACAGTTGCAGTTTATCTGTAGAGGGATGATTAAGTTACAGTGCATCTATACCATGGCATACTCTATGCAGCCAATAACAACAGGGTAATTCCACAGATACTGGCAGAAAGGTGTCTGTGAAGTATTAAGTGAAAAATACAAGTTGTCTTTTTGATGTGAAAATAACAGACTTCTGTCATTGCGTGCATTTGTGTGGGATTATGTACAAAACGCCTAGAAGAATTTCCTCCCATTAAACTGTTTGAGAAGTAAAATTGACGGGTGAGCAGGAGGGGACGTTCCCTTTGTTAATGTTATCCTAAACTGTTTGAATTTTTCTCTGATGGGCACCAATTTCTTTTATAATTAAAAATAATTTACATAGCACTTACTATGTGCCAGATACCGTTCTAAGAGCCTTACTTATATTAACTCATTTGATTCTGACAATAATCCTACGAGATGGCACTGTTCTTGTCTCCTTTTCAAATGAGGACATGGTCCTGGCCTAGTGGCATAGCAATGTGTGAAGAAGCTGAACTCAACCTATCTGGCTCAGACTTGGTGCTCTTAATCAGGTACTTAATCAGGCTCTTATAGTGTCTCAAAAAGATTAAATAGGCAAACATTCTTCTGATGTAGTCAGTCAGTTTTCCAAGCACCATTTGTTAAATATGGTCTCCTTTCCCCAGTGATTGGTAGGGGTGGCTTTGTTGAAGATGAGTTGGTTGAGCAACAGTGTTTTTGCTTCTAGAATCTCTGCCCTGTTCCATTGGTCTGTGTGCCTGTTCCTGTATCAATACCAGGCTGTTTTGGTGACTGTAGCCTTGTAACAAAGCTTAAAGTCTAGAAGTGTGATACCTCCTGCTTTGTTCCTTTTGCTGGGGATTGTTTTGGCTTTTCATGCTCTTTTGTTTCCATATGAATTTCTGTATTATCATTTCCAGGTCTAAGAAAAATGATGTTGGTAATTTAATGTGTATTGCGTTGAATCTGTAAATTGCCTTGTGTAGGATGGACAGCTTGACAATATTGATTCTTCCAAGTTTTGAGCATGGAATGTTTTTCCATTTGTTTGTGTCATCCTTGATTTCTTTGAGCAGCGTTGGATCAAAGACCTAAATGTAAAACCTCAAATTATAAGGATCTTAGAAAAAAAGTAGGAAACAATCTTATGCACATCAAAGTAAGAAACAAATTCTTGACCAAGGCCCCAAAAGCTAATGCCATAAATGCTAAGGTAGACAAGTGGGACCTCATCAAACTGAAAATCTTACACAGCAAAAGAAATCATCAAGGGAGTAAAGAGACAATCCAGAGTGGGAAAAAAATGTTTGCAAATTAGGGATCTGATAAAGGCCTAACATCCAGGATCTACAAGGAACTCAAGAGAAGTGAAAGGAAAATAGCAAACAACCCCATTAAAAAGTGGGCAAAGGACATAAACAGACACTTCTCAAAAGTTGACATACAAGCTGCCAACAGACACATGAAAAAATGCTCAGCCTCACTAATCGTCAGAGAAATGCAAATCAAAACTACAATAAGGTATCACCTAACTCTAGTAAAGATGGCTATCACTAATAAATCAAAAAATAACAGATGCCAGCACGGGTGTGGAGAAAATGGAATGGTTTTCAATGCAAGCTAGTTCAACCTCTATGGAAAGCAGTGTGGCAATTCCTAAAAGAACTAAAAATTGACCTTCCATATGATCTAGCAATCCTTCTCTTGGGAATATACCAAGAGGAACGTAAATTGTTCTACCAAAAAGACACCTGTGCATGCATGTTTATTGCTGCACTATTCACAATAGCAAAAACATGGAACCAACTGTGCTGCCCATTGAAAGTCAACTGAATAAAGAAAATGTGGTGCATACGCACAATGGAGTATTACGCAGTCATAAAGAATAAGAAAATCATGGACTTCGCAGCAAATTGGGTGGCGTTGGAGACCATCAGACTAAGTGAACTATCACAGAAACAAAAAACTGAATACTGCAAGTTCTCACTCATAAGCAGGCCCTGAACATTAGTCACATTAGCACAAAAGAGGGATCAGCAGTCACTGAACACTGCTAGGGGAGGGAGGGGAGGGGACATGTGACAACACAAAAGATACCTGGTCCACTACCAGGAGGAGTGAGGGCGCGTTGGAAGCCCAAACTTCACCTGCATGCAGCCTACTTATATAGTTAATCCTCACTTGTATCCCACACCTCTATTTTTTAAAAAGATTAAGTAGGTAAACAAATAGTACTGCATTTAGAATCAGTTGCATCTGCATTTGAATCCCAGTTTTTGTTAATTAACTGTGTGAATCTTAGCAAGTGTCTTACTTTTAGTCAGTTTCCCCATCTGTAAGATGGCGCTAATAGTCACAAACCTCATGACGCTGTTGTGAGAACTACATAAAATATGTTCAGGCCGGGCTTGGTGGCTCAGCCTGTAATCGCAGCACTTTGGGAGGCCGAGGTGAGTGGATTGCCTGAGCCCGCGGGTTCGAGACCCGCCTGGGCAACTTGGCGAGACCTCATCTCTACAGTAAATCAAAAAATTAGCTGGGCGTGGTAGCACACGCCTGTAGTTCCGGCTATGTGGAAGGCTGAGGCGGAAGGATCGCCAGAGCCCAGCAGGTTGAGGCTGCGGTGTCCGGGAGCGGCCACTGCACTCCAGTCTGGGTGACAGAGTGAGACTCCAACTCAAAAAAAAAAACAAAAAAGTTCAGTGCCAGGCACTTAGTGAGCACTTAGTAAAGACAGACTTTTCTAAACGGAGATGAGGCTACTAGCCCTTTAATGTGTGTTAACTTTACAGGCTGTTTTCTTGATTGGCCGCTTGACATCATCGGGAGCTTCAAGGGTAAGCAGAAAAGGGGGACTTGGGGAAAGGGGGAATCTGAATGAGAACATGGAAGATGCCAAATGAACACTACCTGTTTCACAGTTTTGCATAAAGCCAATCCAGCTAAGCAGCAAAATTAATAATATGTACTTACGTTTTTAAATCCTTCTGGGGTAAAATATCATCTAACCCATTCTTAGAATGAGGATATGGAATTGCCCGAGGCCCTAAAGCCACAACAGAACAGAGCCAGGGCTGAAGTTGAGATATTCTAATTCCACATCCACCCTCTTTCCAGGCACCCACAGCCTGAGTCAGTATGGGGACATCTTGGTTGGGAAGTGGTGACTCCAGCCTTCCAGAAGAAAGGTGCTATGGAAATGACAGCAGCAGAAGTCCCACTGGGGGACTGGGGGACTACTTCACAGGCTGTGTTGCTGAACGAGGCTCACAGCCTCCCCCGCACCTCAGAGCTGAACCAGTTCACAGACAAGCATGACAGACCCTCCCCCTGTGGGGTCCACACAGCCTGGGGTCAGATCACCATGTCTTTCTCTCCACTGCTTATGGTGCTCATTTTTACAGCAGTTAACCGTCTACAAAACAGGACAAGATCTACTCTGCTGGAGCCAGGTGGCCTCAGCAGGCAGGCGATATGGCAGGTGGTGGGAGGGACCAAGAGGAGCCTTGGTCCTTGCTCCAAGCTCAGCAGCCTCCTACTTGGGCCTGATCCTTCCTCATTTTGACTCAAGAGCGCAGGAATTTGCCAAGGAAGGCATGTCTGTTTGTAAGGCTCTGACCAGTGACCCATTTTTCAGGTTCAATCAGTCTCTGCAAGGTACAGGTCACCACCCAATTCTCCAGGAAGATAAAATGGCAACTGGAAATAGGTGACACAGACACAGAATGCCAACAAGACATGCTCATTGGATGGCTCGCGCCCCTGTGAGTGCTGGGGCATGGCTCCCACACCATTCCCTTTCACTCAAGAAACCCTGTGATGCTCAAGCACGGGCCATTATTAAAGTGGGTGTTCATCACAGTCGTCTCCCTACTTGTGTGTTTGCTTGAAAAACACCATGATGAAAAGTCAACAAAATTTTTTAAAAACCTGGGAGTTCAAGTGAGTGAAAGAGGTATCATGATAGAAGCACTCTTGTGGCTGCCAGTTTGTTTTCAGAATTAGCTGTGAGCAGCCTGTGAACCGCACTGCTGGTGCTGACGCGCTGGTCGCACACCTCCATGCCCAGTGCCAGAGCAGTTGACACAGGCGCTGGGAGGCCAGGGAGGCCACCGCTTTGGCCTGCTCCTCTCGGGTTCCTTCTTCATGGAAGCTCCTTCCCCAGTGCACACACAGCTGGGTGGGGCACTCCTCATGGGAAGCGACCCCTCGGAACTGCTTTTAACAGTGCCGTTGACAGCACAGAGGTTTCCAAATAGTAAGAATAATTTTCAAATAGTGACACAGTCAACTACAAGGAGTTACACCCTTCAAAGTGGCCTAGGTGTCCACAATGAGGAGCGCAGCACCCAGGTTTCTGAAGGAGGAAACAGCTCGAACCCTACCACTTGTAAGGGCTGTTGACCAGCCCTGGGCTAACAGCTTTGCATGCACCACCTCTGTGAATCCTTTCCACAACCAGCGAGGCGGAGCTTGTTAAGCCCATTTTATAGATGAGAAAATGGAGGCACAAAGAGGCAGAGTAACCAGTCAGGTTCACTCCACTGCCTATGTCACCTATGAGCAGGAGCATTTGGACTGACTGCTTGAGCATGGTGTGGAATGGCACTGGAAGTCTTAAAGGAGTGAGCAAGCTGGGCCGGGGGAACCTTTGCACATGCCTGGCTCTTGGCAGGCATTCAGTGGATATTTGTGGATTGGACAGGGTTTCAGACACAGGGCGGGGGCAAGTGGAGATGTCTAGCAGGACAGGAACCACAGTCAAGCCTCCACAGATCCTTGCACTTCCCCCATGGCAGGAAACCACATAGATGTTGTGTAGGTGTGAGACTGTAAGTCCCAGTCCCCTGGCCCCAGCCTGCCTCGCCATCACCTGGGGGCTTGTCAGAAATGCCAGCTCTCAGCCACACCCCACAGCGACTGACTCAGAACCCACATTGTTAACAAGCCTCCGGGTGAATAGCGTAAGAGGCGCTGCCAGCTCAGCAACCCCCAGGAGGGAATGTGCCATTCGTCACCCCTGGGCAGGATGGGGGAAATTCCTAGGCTTAGGGGGTGGCACCAGGGGGCTAAAACCTCATGCCGCCCTGACCTCCCCATTGCCTCCTCGTGGACCCCACCCGAGTGGCTGTGGGAGGGACTTCTTGGCTGTCAGCATTTCCAGGAAGGGTGAACCCGTGTGATCCCCATGTGACCTCGTCCGTTTCAGGTTCATGAACACGGAGGGAGTGAGAGCAGCCCTTCCGCACAGCATGACCAGGCAGTGACAAGTGCACCACATGGAAGGAAATGAGTGAACAATCCTCACATATTCTGGAGTGAGTCACAGCCGTTTCTTGTGGACTGTGTGCTGGTCGATAACATTGCTGGTTTCTGCTTCTTAGTTCAGAATACACGCATAATGAACACGTAGAGGGTGTCCCTCACAGTGCAAGGTGCTGGGACAACAAGATCAGGCGGTCCCTTGAAACATTTCATACAATAATACTATTCTGTTACCACCTTGGAGACACAGTTAAAGGACAGGAAAGATGCCTCTATCAACATGGACTGCTGCGATTTTGGTAACTGCTAGAGAGTAGAGACTCAACAGTGGCTCCAGGACATTTAGCTCCTGTTCCTTCTTCCACGGTCCCTCCCCACCTGCTCTGGGCTCTTGGTGTGGAGGGAGCTGAGAGGAGCCCTGGCTAAGCCTATCTCTTGAGCACCTGTCCTTGGCTCTCCCTGTGGGTCCTCACAATGGCTCTTCAGGGTAGGTGTTGCCATTCCTACTTTATAGATGAAGAAATGAGGCTCAGAGAGGCTGTGTTGCCCAAGGACACAGGTGTAGAAAGTACCCAAGGGTTACAGTACAGATCTGATGGGTATTCTAAAGCCTGTGTCTTTCCCTCCACGTGGGTGGCTTCAATCCTATCTGGTTCCTAGTAGAATTTCAGGCAAGAGATGTACACAGAGCAGAGCAGGGAGCTTCCTTGGTGCATCTGAGTTACACATCCCTGGTGGCTGTCAGCTCCACCTACATGTCCACCAGGTCCAGCTCCAGGATCCTGAGAGGACCTGCATGAATCACCAAGGGGAGAAGGACTCTCCAGGGACTGATGGCATCCCAGCCAACACAGGGCCCAGGCTATAGTGACTGAGCCCAGTCATGATCCCAGAGAGCCTCACATCTCTTCATTCCTGCTCTTTATCCATCGTGTGAGCCCTCTGGGCATGTTTTCTTTCCTCCTCACCTCTCCATGACTCTGGTCCCTTCCTCTTCCTTCTCCCTACCCTCTTCTCTTCCCAGCCTCTCTTCCATCCCTACAGTTCCCATCTCTGTACTTGAAGGCATACACCTTCCAGAGAGCAACTTTCTCAAACTCACCTGATAGTAAGAACCACCTGGGGAACATGGACATGCAGATTCCCAGGCTCCTGTAGTAGAGGTCTGGACTGGACAGAGCCAAGCGGAGCCCTGGAGACTTGCGTTTAGCAAGATCCCATGTGCCCTCATGATCAAACACGTGTGGGAACACTGGACAACACTCCTGCTGTGGTCATCCACGGAACAGATGCTGCTCCTAATTTACCCTGGAAATGGCTACGGTCCCCAGAGTCACCCAGTCCTGTCCTGTGACAGCAGCTCCAGTGCTCCAGCCTCCAGTGCTCTGACCTCCCAGCTCCAGTGACCTGCACCTGTGCTCCATTTCACCCACCTGTCCTTGGCCCCACCCGGGCCCTGTTATCACCTGAACTGCCCCTCCTCTGACATGTTCATGCCGAGTTGTTTTCTGCCTACATCCTCCTCACCGTCCCACACTCTACTACCAGCCCCTGACCCCTGAGCAGAATCCTTTCATGCATCTACAACGTTCTGTTCTATTGGGCCCCTCCTGAGCATCCTTCTTCCTTCCCTGCCCACCTGGAAACTATGGTGGATCATGTGAGCTGGTCTGTTGCCAGTCTGAACCCAGAACCTTCTGCTGTACTTACTCAGCAAGCCTATATATAAGCTCATTCCATCTTCTCCTTTCTATACCCAGAGACCTAAATTCTGAGATCTTCCTAGAAACCTCCCAATGCTGCAGGCTTGCCTCACCACAGATCCATGGTCGGCAGCCGTGGCCAAGCTGTACTGCAGCTAGAATATGAGGCCACAGGAACTTCAGGCTTCAACGCCCCGCCTTCATTCCCCCCATGAGAGATTCAACGTCTCAGTCACCTTCTCTACCCATCCCTTCAGACTCAGAGGCTCAGTCTCACTCCCGTGGCTCCTAGGAACCCAGCCAGCATGTTCTTGATGCTATCTATCCCACTCCCTACCTCATTCTGTCCATCAGCCTCCCTCTCTTCTGGGCATCTTTAATCCCTCCCTCTCAGCTGCAGTTTAGCTGCTCAAGTTCTCCACTCCGCGCCCCCAGCAGCTTGCTTGAGTTTGTGCCCCCATCCACCAGCTGTATCCAGGCTCTCGTCTTCCTGCCACCAAAGGTTCTGTGATTCTGTAGCCAACTTGCCCTCAGCTCCTCTTCTGAAATTGCTCCCCCTGAGGTTGATGGCAACATCCATGCATGACCCCGTGGATAGGCTTCAGACCGTGCACTACTTGGCCTTTCTGCTGCAGTCGACACTGCTGACCACTTCCTCTTTCGTGAATCCTTCTACTCTGGGGACCTCTGAGACTCCCTTTTCTCCTGACTCTCCTCCTACCTGTCCCGTGGTTTCCAATCAGTCTCCCTGTGGCTCCTCTTTCCCTAGCACCTTGAAGCTGGGTGTATCCCGGTCTTCACCTTAGCTCAATCTCCCTGGTCATCACACTTGCTTGTGCAGTGCTTATGCAGCCAGCTTTGTGAGCTTTCATTTTTGCATCCACATGCTCTGCTCAACATAGTACTACCAGTTCACATCAGCACCACTCAGCCAGCTTTCCTTCGCTTGTATTCCCACACAACATGACGGCACCTCTGTCGAGCAGTTGTCCCGGCTGGAACCCTGGGAGCTATCCTGGGCCCAGCCTCTCCCTATCTCTGCCCCCACACAAATGACACACAGCCAACCCCTCACCAAGGCCTGGGGACTTTATCCCTAAGTAACCCTCAGCTTCATGCCCTCCCCTCCCTCTCTCTCTCCTTCTCCCTCACCACGCCAGGGCCCCCTCCTCTCTCATCTGGACCCTCCATGGCCTCCCTGCCAGCCTCCCTCGCTTCCATCCTGCCCTTCTCCAACCTGTCTGCCACTCAGACCCCCGAGTGATGTATCTAAAACAAGCCTGATCTCATCTTCCTACCACTTAAAGCCCATCAGGACCTTCTTGCCATGAGTTGGATCCCAGACTCCTCAGGGGCTCTCCTGAACTCATCCGTCATCCCACCCTTCTCAGCCATGTACCTCTGCCACCCTCTACTTGCCAGACTATACTGGTGAGTTCAGCCATCAGCTGTGGAGAGAGTCTGAAGACTGTTGCACAGCCTTGCAGCCTCCCAGCCCCAATGGTCGCCACAGTGACTGGGAGCTGGCTAATGTGTGCACCTATGCATGTGTTGGGGCCAGCCCTCCTCCCCCGGCCTCTCAGGGTGAAACGCCGGGACCACCCAGGTCTCAGCCCACCTCGAGCTCTTCTCCTCCCCTAGCTATTGGCAAAGCTTCCAGGAACTTGACTTCGCACCATTTGCATCTGGACAGGTGGTCCAGAGAGCCTCAAGGATGCAGGTTTAAAAGGGGAGATAGGGAATCATACAAGGCCATGTTTTCTGAGCACCCTAAATCCTAAGGGCCAGGTCACTGGTGAGGGAACAGTCCAGGTGGGAGGGAGGCGCTAACCCACTCATCGGCTCACCTCAGGAATCCTGGGGTGTCAGAGCAGGCCCCCGGAGGGCTGTAGGCAAGCCAAGTTACCAGCCCTTCTAGAGCAAAGACCATGAGGCTGAGACTCTGGGCGCATCCTCTAGAACACAGTGAGGGTGAACACTCCCCTCAGCCTCTGAATAACCAGGGCATTCTCACTGCTGTAGGAGACAAGGTAGACCTTCATCCAGGCCTGGAGGGCTGAGGGACGTCAGAAAAAAAACACTGTTAAATTAGACTCAGGGGAGCCCTGGAGTGGGTCACAAGCTCCTTCAAAGAGGAGGCTGGAAAAACAAACAGTGCCAGGCCATATTTGTGACCTAGTAAAAGCCAGCCCTGCGAGTGGGAAGGTCTACAGCGGAGGCAGGAGCAGCGAGTTCAGGGGGCACCGCAGCAAAGCAGCACGGCCAATCCAACCGTGAAAGTTGAGCAGGGAAAATAGGTCTGCTGTACGGGTGTGCACACTGCTCACTGCGCAAGTTGGCTCAACCGAGGGAGCAGCCGGTACACCCATATTGCAAGTTGTAAGTCCTGGTGCAGGTTTGTTTTTGCTGGAAAGAGTAGGGAACCTGTGTCTCACCTGCAAAAAGGCACCAGTTGTGATTGTCATGGACTTGCTGGAGAAGATGTTGGCAGCGATGGTGAGAAAGGCTAGGAGAACATAAGATGAACCCAGTATCTGGCAGAAGACAGCAGGCTCTGGGAGCCCCAGGAACCCTACAGGCGGGGCTCAGAGCTTCAACCCATCGAGATGCTGCCCAGACCTGTGACTGGGCCCTGCTCCTCCTTCACCCCTTCACCACCACCTCCCTCCGTCCCAGCCTGCCCCAGCCACGAGGCCTCTGTGGCCAGAGGAAAGAAGGCCCTGGTCACCTAAAGCCTAATGACTCATTCCTGAGTGGGATTGAGGACACCTGGTAAAGAAAGGAGGTGTCCCCAGTCTGCCCTGTGACCACCATTGTGCTCAATCTTCACCCACAACCTTGGCTGCAGAGCTGAGTCTGTGGCCAATGTGTCTGTGGCCAAATGCCAGGTAAGAAGGGACCGTGGAGTTTCCCCTTTTGTTTAATTCCTATTTATAGCTTCTCCCTAATAGCTACTGATGAACAGCACACAGGTCCCAACCTGCCCAGGAACTTCTAGGAAGATTATGGCCTTGTCTGAAAGCTGGCAGCACACAGCACAGAGAGACTTGCCTCCTGCCTTTCCACTTAGTGCAGGAGGCAAACCAGCAATGAAGGACCCGCTCCTGGCCACAGACGGAGGCCCAGAGCAGGGACCCAGGTCTCCTGAGCCCCTGCCTCCTGCTGTATACACGTGTTCACATTCAGTTCTCCAACACCCTGTAAGACAACGATCATCTCTCCCATGTGCAGATGGAGAAACCAAACTGCAGAGGGAAGGGCTCGCCTGGCCAGTGAGCCAGCTGCAAGCATATGAATTCCCCCATATGCCTGGTCCTGATGCGTGAGGCTTAACCCACACTGTGTCACCCACAGAGTGTCTCCTCTGGGGAGACACCAACTCTAAACAGTGAAAAGGGACAGAAAAGCTCGAGGAGTTCTGCATCAGCAATGCAGCCACTCTCCCTGCAGTCCCTTCCTGTTCATACTTCCAGGACTCAGGCCACCCAGGCTTGGGGATATGTACACTCCTTGCCTTCCCGACCCCGTCCCCAGGGATTTTTATCTAGGTGAAATCACTGTACTAAAGCTGTACCTCGTGAGGGGAGGGGGGTGGGCAGACCTCAGGAGCCGATTATACGTGGGTCTCCCCACTCCCCTTGTTTTCAAATCCCAGCAAGGAAGAATCCTCTTTCCAGCATCTCAACCCACTGCTCACCCAGTTTTCTGGACAGGTGGTCCAGAGAGCCTGGCAGGGACGCAGCTTTAAAGGGGGAGAGAGGGAATCATATGAGGCCATGTTTTAAGAGCACCCTAAATCCTAAGGGCCAGGTCACTGGTGAGGGAACAGTCCAGGCGGGAGGGAGGCGCTGACCCACTCATCGGCTCACCTCAGGAATCCTGGGGTGTCAGAGCAGGCCCCCAGAGGGCTGTTTGCAAGCCAAGTTACCAGCCCTTCTGGAGGAAAGACCATGACATTGAGACTCTGGGCGCAACCTCTAGAACACAGTCGGGGGTGGACAACCCCCTCAGTATCTGAATAAGCAGGGAATTCTCACTGCTGTAGGAGACAAGGTAGACCTTCATCCAGGCCTGGAGTGCTGAGGGACGTCAGAGAAAACACTGTTAAATTAGACTCAGGGGAGCCCTGGCTTGGTTCACAAGTTCCTTCAAAGAGGAAGCTGGAAAAACAGACTGTGCCAGGCCATATTTGTGACCTAGTAAAAGCCTGCCCTGCGAGTGGGAAGGTCTGCAGCGGAGGCAGGAGCAGCCAGTTCAGGGGGTGCCGCCGCAAAGCAGTATGACCAATCCAACCAAGGACTGCCAAGGCCCACAGTTTAGTTCATAACCTGTGGGAGCAGGGAGGGGCCATAAATAATAATAGCCAATGTAGACCAAATGCTCATTATATAAGAGCCAAACACTGTTCCTGAGACATCACATATGGACTCATGTCTCTCTTTCTCTCTCTCTCTCTCTCTCTGTCTCTCTCTCTCTCACATACACACAGACAAAACACACACACACACACACACACACGTGTGCACACACACACAGTACAAATGAGAAAAGCGAG
>CAUYQG010150304.1:0-13292 GCA_963574415.1 Tarsius wallacei | reverse complement strand
TAAAACAGCTAGCTATGGGTAACCACTGAAGTGGAAACTGTCAATAGGAGAATAATAATGTGATCATTAGTTTTAATGTGTCAAGTGATTGGGCCACAGGGTGCCCAGATATTTGGTTAAACATTACTTCTGTGTATATTTATGAAGGGTGTTTCTGGATGATATTAATATTTGAATAAGGAGAGTATTGAAAGCCTAAATAGAATAAAAGTTGAGTAAGAAAGAATTTGCTCTCTCTGCCTGACCTATCTTCAAGCTGGGACATCAGTCTTCTCCTACCTTCTGATTTGAACTCAGGCTACAACTTGCACCATAAGCGCTCCTGGTTCTTGGACACAGACTTGATCCGGAACTTATATAATCAACTCTCCTGGTTCTCAGGCCTTCAGTCTCAAAATTAAATTCTATCACCAGCTCTCTTAGGCCTGAAATTCTCAGACTCCATAATCATATGAACCAATTGTTTATAATAAATCTAGAGAGCAATAGATAGATGCTGGATAGATAGATAGATAGATAGATAGATAGATAGATAGATAGATAGATAGATAGATAGATAGAGATGAGAAAGAGAGAGGTAATACATCCTCTTCGTTCTGTATCTCTGAGGAACCCTAAATAATTCAAAGAACAAACACTGACCTTGGCTTGGGCAAATCAAACAAGGTTTGCTAATTTTAAAAGTACAAAAGATTGTCAGGGTGGTAAAAATATACAGCAGAGAGGTCAACACCACTCTCCAAAGGAATCACAATCTTCTAGGTCACAAAAATTCTTAACAATAGACCCACAGTTGCAGATGATAAATTTGGGAGAATAAGATCACATTGGACTTTCTAGATATTCAAATGGCCTTTCTATTAATAAGGCTTGAACTGCTCTGCAAGTTAGTCTGAATAAACACTGGGATTCCTTCATTTGGGTCTGTTATATGCCATCACTTTTGGGATCAGATGATATATAATATAACTAAAGAAGGTGGCCCAGTTCAATACACATGGACACAGAAGTAGCCCTATTTATAATCATCAGCCTTCTCAGACTAACACTGCCCTGGTCCAGTGAATCTCTGAACTAAGGATTTTCAAACCAAAATGGAACCCAGTTACCTAGGTACACTTAGCAGCCAGGTGAAGATGCTATTAAACTAGTAATGGGATCTTTCTTGTGGTGTGATTATAACTCATGGCCACAGGGATTGGTTCAAAAGTAGACATGTGACCTAATGGGCCAAGTCAGAGAAAAGTTCAGGATTTTTGTTTGACATTTTAGGTAAAGGTATTCTCTCCCAGAGTTTTTAACAAATAAGCAGGTCGTTGTTGTTTTCCTGCTGGCAGCCTTCCTATAGCCTCAAGGGGAGCTCATATTAGGATAAAGCTACACCAGGAAGGAAGAAGAGGAAAAAAGAGAAAACTGATCCCTTCTTGGCATCACTGCTTAATCAACCCTCGCCTTAAATTAGTCCTTTTGGAATTTTGGTTACATAGGCTAGTAGATTCCTTTTGTTTAAATACTTCTTTGATACTTACAATGAAGGGCAACCTTATTGATAAGCAATCATATGGTGGTTTAATACATTCATGAAAGCTCAAGACAATTAAATGCTTCCAATTTTACGAGGAAAATTACTTTAAGATCTTTACAGTATCACACCAGTAAATTCAGTCCTCATGTCAACAATTTAGGTCAACAAAAATATGTGAAAACCCACTCTGTACCATTGTCTTAATAGACAGTGGATTGTACAGAATCTCTGCTCTCAACTGTAATGTCTTACAAAATATTGATACTACCTATGAGGGTAGAGGGGTCTGCAAGTTATTTTTCAATACCTCAAAAGCACCAAGAGAAAAATTCACATATCTAAACAGAATAAGACTGGCTAACTGTGTTTACTCTCTGGTTATCTTTGAATATAATAACAATGGTTATTTCAAGGTGCTAAGTTCTGATGGGAAGTTAGAGATGGAAAGACAAATTTAAAACTAATAAATTGTGTTTAGCATGTTTTCTTCTTATGGCAGGCAAATTTCAATATAGATAGATAATGAAGGAGGAAGAGGAAGGGGAAATGGAAGGAAAGAAGGAAAGAAGGAAGGAAAAGGGAAGGGAATGATTACAGGGGGCTGTAATTCACTCTGTAATTCAATCATTTCACACTTGCTAAGGTATTCTAAACTTCATTCTTCTAAAATGCTTAATTTTCACCTCTATTGGCTTGCAAGAAAAGCCACCTTTGAGAACACCAAAAAATAAAATGCTAATAAAAATGAATGAATAGCGTCATGACCCTCTACTTCACAAAACAAGAGCAACATCATTTTAAAAATATATACTCAGCCGGGCTCGGTGGCTCAGCCTGTAATACCGCGCTTTGGGAGGCTGAGGTGAGTGGATTGCCTGAGCCCGCGGATTCGAGACCCACCTGGGCAACTTGACGAGACCTCATCTCTACAATAAATAAAAAAAAGTAGCCAGGTGTGGGAGTGTGCACCTGTAGTTCCAGCTACTTGGAAGGCAGAGGCGGAAGGATCGCCAGAGCCCAGCAGTTCGAGGCTGCGGTGGCCGGGAGCGGCCCTGCACTCCAGTCTGGGTGACAGAGTAAGACTCCAACTCAAAAAAAATAAAATAAAAAATATATACTCAAAAGAGATACTCAAATAGTTTTCTGGAGCTTCCATAACAAATTACCACAAACTGGATGACTTAAAATAACAGATATTTACTTTTTCACTTTTCAGAAAACCTGAAGTTTGAAATCAAAATGTCAGTAAGGCCATGCTCACTCCAAAGACTCTTGGGGAAAATCTTTTCTTGCCTGTTCCAGCTTCTAGTGGCTCCTGGCGTTTCTCGGCTGGTGTCAGTGTCACTTCAATTTCTACTTCTGTCTTCATACGGACTTCTCTAGGTGTCTGTGTGTCCAATCTCCCTCTTCCTTTTCTTATAAGGATACTGTCATTGGCTTAGGGCCCACCCTAAATCCAATATGTTCACCTCTGGAGATCCCTAACTAAATTCTATTTTCAAAGATCCTATTTCTAAAAGGGATTATATTCATGTTCTCAGTTACTGGGGGTTAGGGTTTGGACGTGTCTTTTTGAGGGACAGTATTCAAGGTTGCAAGTTGGTGAATGCATACACTTGATTTTGACATACATGTTTCTGAGAAATCATCACTTAAACCAACACCAGTCCCTCAAAAACAGCATAAAAACTGAAACTGGGCCGGGCTCGGTGGCTCAGCTTGTAATCCCAGTGCTTTGGGAGGCCGAGGTGAGTGAATTGCCTGAGCCGCGGGTTCAAGACCCACCTGGGCAACTTGGCGAGACCTCATCTCTACAATAAATCAAAATTAGCCGGGCGTGGTAGCGCGTGCCTGTAGTTCCAGCTACTTGAAAGCTGAGGTGGAAGGATCGCCGGAGCACAACAGGTCGAGGCTGCAGTGGCCGGGAGCGGCCACTGCACTTCAGTCTGGGCAACAGAGTGAGACTCCAACTCAAAAAAAAAAAAAACTGAAACTGAACTGATACTGACTCCTCTCAAGTGTCTTTGTTTTTTCTGAGTCTCTTACTAGTAATGTCCACATCAGATCAGTTGTCATACTCTATCTCCCAAATTTATCTTGCATCCACTTCCTTCTCCTTACCACAGCTATTGTTTCAAGTGTTTGTACTTCTTCTCATGTACCAGCCTTCTCTGGCTTCATCATCCCTTATCACTGATCCATCCTCCTTACCACTAAATTATTGATTTTCTTGAAATAACAATCTGCTCAAAAGCCAACAGTGATTTCCACCATTTACCCCTTATAAAAAGTCCATGCTTACTTCAAGGGCTATTTAAACCAATCAGATGCCACTCATTAAAAGAAACTTTCTGTAATTTCCCAAAGTAGAAATTTTCTCTGAATACCTATAGTTCCCCTTCTTCACCTCATATTATCATTTTTTAAATTTCCATAACTTTAGGGGCTACAAATTGTTTTTGGTTACATGGATGCATTGTATAACATTGAAGAAGTCTGGGTTTTAAGTGTACCCAACTATGTATATTGTACTTGACAGGTGATTTTTTTCATCCCTGCCCCCCTTCTGAATCTCCATTGTCCACTATTCCATTCTATGTCTTTGTAGATCCTTAGTTTAGCTCTCACTTATAGGTAAGAGCATGTGGTATTTGGTTTTCTATTCCTGTGTTACTTTACTTAGGAAGACGGTCTCCAATTCCATCCAAGTTGCTGCAAAAGACATTATTTCATTCTTTTTTATGGCTGAGTAGGATTCCATGGTGTGTGTGTGTGTACCACCATTTTTATTATCCACTGATTAAGCTGATGGGCATTTAGATTGATTCCTCCTCTTTGAAATTATGACTTGTGTTGCAATAAACATATGAGTGCAGGTGTCTTTTTATATGTATTATTTTTATATTTTTTATTATATGTAAATATAATGACCTCTACTCCTTTGTGTAGATAACAAGTAGGGGGATTGCAGGGTTGAATGGTAGATCTAACTTAGCTCTTTGAGAAATCTCCACACCAATTTTCATCCACTCCAATCAACAGCAAATAAGTGTTCCTTTTTCACCATATCTGCACCAACATCTACTGGGGTTTTTTTGTTTTGTTTTGTTTTGTTTTGTTGTTGTTGTTGTTTTTAATAGTGGCCATTCTGACTATTGTAAGGTGGGCATCTCACTGTGGTTTTAATTCTCATTTCCTTGATGATTACTGATATTGACCATTCTTTCATATGTTTGTAGGTCATTTGTATATCTTCTTTTGAGAAGTGTCTGTTTATGTTATTTACCCACTTTTTAAAGTTATTTGCTTTTTTCTTGCTGATTTGAGTTCTTTGTAGACTCTGGATATTAATCCTTTCGTGGATGTATAGTTTGTGAATATTTTCTCCCATTCTGTATGTGTCTATTTCTCTGTTGATTATTTCTTTTGCTGTGCAGCTTTTTAGTTTAATTAAGTATGAGTTGTTTATTTTTGTTTTTGTCGTTGGAGGTCTTAGCCATAAATTCTTTGATAAGACAAATATCCAAAAGAGTTTTTTCTTGGTTTTCTTCTAGGACTGTTAGGGTTTCGGGTCTGACATTTAAGGTTTTAATCTAACTTGAGTCGATTTTTGTATATGGTACAAGATAGGGATCAAGTTTCATTTTTCAGTGTGTAGCTATTCAATTTCCCCAGCACCATTTGTTGAATAGGGCATCCTTTCCCCAGTTTATATTTGTGTCTACTTTTTCAAAGATCAGTTGGTTGTAGGTACTTGGGTTTATTTCTGATTCTCTACTCTGTTCCATTAGTCCACGAGTCTGCTCTTGTACCAGTACCATGCTGTTATGGTTACTATAGCCTTATGGCATAATTTGAAGTCAAGTAATATGATACCCCACACTTTGCTCTTTTGGCTTTTAGATATTCTGGCTCTTTTTTGGGGTTCTAAGTGAATTTTAGAATTTTTTTTTTTCTAATTCTGTGAAAAAGGACAATTTGATAGAAACTGTAGATTACTTTGGGTAGCATAGTCTTTTTAACAATGTTGATTATCCCAATCCATGAGCATGGGATGCTTCTCCATTTATTTGTGTCCTCTACAATTTATTTCATCAGTGTTTAATAGTTCTTCTTGTAGAGGTCTTTCACCCCTTTTGTTAAATATATTCCTAAGTATTTTAGGTTTTTGACAGCTGTTGTAAATGGGATTGAGTTCTTAATTTGATCTTCAGCTTGGTTGCTATTGGTCTATAGCTGTGTTACTGATTTGTGTGTATTGATTTTGTATTCTGAGACTACCAAATTCATTTATCAAGTGCAAGGATCTTTTGGAGATGTCTTTACAATTTTCTAGGTATAAGATATCATCAGCACACAGGGATAGTTTGTTTCTTCTTTTCCAATTTGGATATGCTTTATTTCTTTTTCTTGTTTGATTGCTCTGGCCAGGACTTCCAGTACTATGATGAATAGGAGTGGTGAAAGTGGGCATCCTTGCCTTGCTACATTCTGAGGGGAAATATTTTCAACTTTTCCCCAACCAGGATGATGTTGGTTGTGGGTTTGTCAGAAATGACTTTTATTATTTTGAGGAATCTTCCTTCTATGCCTATTTTTCTGAGGATTTTAATCATGAAGGGGTGCTGGATTTTACAAAATACTTTTTTGTGTCTGTTGAATCAACCATATGACTTTTGTTTTTAATTTGGTTTATGTGGTGGACCACATTTATTGATTTGCACACATTGCACCATCTTTACATTCCTAAAATAAAACCCACTTGTTCATGGTAGATTATTTTTTTTGATGTGCTGTTGAATTCAGTTTGCTAGTATTTCGTTAAAGATTTTTGCATTTATGTTCATAAGGGATTTTGGTCTGTAGTTTTCTTGTTTTGTTGTGTCTTTTCCTCTCTTTAATATTGAGGTGATACTGGCTTCATTTTAAAAAAAAAAGTAGGGAGGATTTCCTTCTGTTCAATATGGAATAGCTTCAGTATGATTGGTACCAGTTCTTTTTTGAAAGTCTGGTAGACTTTGGCTTTGAGTCCATCAGATCTTGGATTTTTTTGGGAGAGAGACTTTTAATTGTTGCTATAATCTCACTACTCATTGTTGGTCTGTTTGGAGTTTCCTTTTCTTCCTGATTCAATATTGAAACAAGATAAGCTTGTGGGCACTCTGGCATTCAACATTGGTTGTATTGGTTGTATTTTTCCAATAATTTATACCTTTCCTCTAGATTGTTCCACATTTCTTGTAGACTTTGCTTTATTCTCTTGATTCTTTTTGTTTGTTTGTTAGCTTATTGGGATAATTTGAAAGTCTTGTCTTCGAGTTCTGAGATCCTTTCTTCTACTTGTTCTAGTCTACTGTTAAAACTTTCTACTATGTTTTGTACTTTCCTAAATGAGACTTTCATTTCCAATTCAGTTTGTTTGTTTTTTAAGTGTCTATCTATTATTATTATTATTATTATTATTATTACTTCTTTGTGTTGATGTTCAACTTTCTCTTGGATCTAATTGAGCAATTTTATAATCAACCATTTGAATTCTACCTGTGGAATTTTAAAGATTTCATTTTGGTTAGAGCTCATTCCTTGCTAGGGAAGAACCACTACCTTCCCCCACTGAGTCTAGCACTGTGTCTGCATCTCTGCTGAAGGAGACTTCCACTGGTTGGGGGATCTGTGGCACAGAGAAGCCTGTACCCTAGCTTATCTATCAATCTATCTATCTATGTATCCATCCATCCCTTGGGGTGGTCTCCGGATGTTTACATTCCCCCTTCCCCTAGGAATGGTAAACTGTGAGGACCTAATATATCTGAGTCCTGCTGTTCCTCTAGGTCTATCTGCCTTATAGAGTTAATGTGATCGTTTAGGTGTATTGAAAAACTCTGTTTATTCATATTACCAGGATTATTATTCTGGTTTCTTCTCATTGAGTAGACCATTTCTTATCATTGTTAAATGTTTTTTATTAAATTTTTTTTCTCCCCCTTCCCCTGCCATGGATGTGACTTTTATGTGTATAGTTTGTACTCATCTAGCTTTGGCTCTGGTACTTTCAATGATATAGACTCTGCATGAATTCACTGGTTGTAGAGAACTTGGCAATAGCTTTCTTGAATGCTGCTGGTAGTAGTAATTGTTGTGTGCACATATGTAGGTTCACTGTTTCCTATGGGACTAGAATGCCAGAGTGCCCTCAGGCTTATCTTGTTCCCCAGTGGTAGTGTGCTCTCTTACTCCTCCACCCCCGACCTTTGTATTTTTTTCCTCTGGGTTGAACCATTCAGTCTTTAGGCCATTAGGAGGCACCTGTGGGTGAGAACTAATTGCAGCTGAAGCAGGCGGTTATATGCACTACCTCTATAGTGGACTAAAGTGTCAGCCCTGCTGAAAGCAATTAGGGGAGCTCCCAGTGAAGTGCACTGAGGATGTGGGGAAAGGAGACAACTCAGCTGCTCTATGAGGTTGGCAGGAAAGTAGCCTACTTTTCTATTATGCCCCTATCCTGTTCAGAATTTTCAGATCAGACATGCACCCCTGTCCATCTGTAGGAGCCTTGAAGCTCCTTTTAGGGAGATAGTAGAGTCCTACCCCTTGTGCCAGCCAGAGCCCAAAGGGCTCACCTCCTGTGGAGCTGTCATTATCTCCTGTGTGACTGTAGAAAGGACCTCAACCAGTACACTTGTACTGAGCTCCCTCAAGAGAAGCAAATGTCTGCAGTGGTGGGCATGCATGTGGAGAAATCCCCTTCTCCACAATTTTTCATGAGCACCAGGTTGCTCACCTGCTAGGGAAGAACCACTACCTTCCCCCACTGAGTCTAGCACTGTGTCTGCATCTCTGCTGAAGGAGACTTCCACCAGTTGGGGGATCTATGGCACAGAGAAGCCTGTACCCTAGCTTTATCTATCTATCTATCTATCTATCTATCTATCTATCTATCTATCTATCTATCTATATCTATCTATCTATCCATCCATCCATCCCTCAGGGTGATCTCCTGATGTTTACATTCCCCCTTCCCCTAGGAATGGTAAACTGTGAGGACCTAATATAACTGAGTCTTGCTGTTCCTCTAGGTCTATCTGCCTTATAGGGTGGCCACAATTTGGGCTAGTGCTGCAAGGAATCTGGTGGTGTGAAGATGGAGAGGTTGAGTTCTGAGGATAATTGGTCACTGATATCTCTGGAGGACCCTCTGGAGAAGCTCGAAGATTCCTCAGACTATGAACTAGTCTAAAAGATGTGCAGTGACATGAGATTTGCTCTTACCTCCTGATGTTAGATAGAACTGAATTGGGCTGACCCATCCTCTGTTTCCATAACAGCAAGTGCAAGCGCCAGTTCTAATGAGATTGGAAGGGGGATGGCATAGACTCTGTAAAGTTTCCTTTGTTGTACATAGCCTACATGGTAGGTTTCTCAATTGCCAGCTGTGGCAGTTCTGTGTTGGGTATATGCACAGGCTCAAGGCATCCTGAGTGCCAGAGTGGCTTCAATAGTGGTATTAGCTGAGGTCTGGAATCAGACCTTCCCAAGCACTTGGTATCATATTAGATGTAATGAGCTGTGCCAGTTGATCTCCAGCCAAAAGGTGGTGTTTGGGAGAGAAAGCCATCTGTGATAATAGCTATGGGCTTTCTGCTTGGCCTATGTTTCCCCGAGGAAGTACACAGATGACCTAGGCAATGGGCAGGGCTGTAGGGATTGCCAAAGCTCCCTGTGCATTTTGAGCTCTTGAGGAGAGGGGTGGGTGGTAAAGTCACTCCAATTTCCCACCTGTGTGCACAACTAGCTACCCCAGTGGGAACTGGGAAGGAGTCCCCCAGCAACTGGGGTAACACTGCCATGTTGTGGAATGAGGGGCTATATGGGGAGTAAAGGGATGCTGGGGCAATAGGTCCCACCCAACTCCCCCGGTTTTTGTCTCAGGCAATCTGCTCAGAATATAAAAGTACAACTGGCCCCAGGTCGTCTCACAGCAGGCTGCCTCAAACAGAAACTCTCTGCCATTCAGCAAGGGTTATGTTCCCAGGAAATGGCAGACCCATCTGTGGATAAGGCAGTTTTTGAGGGATTGGAGCCCCACAAGGCTCAGAAGACCTTCTAAGTCTGTGGCAGAAGCACAGTTCCCCTCACTCACCTCCCTGCAATGTCAAGGTCGTTCACTGTTTGTGATGGTGATTCAATAGAGTCTGCCTATCTCCACATCAAGCTGATGATTTCTCTCTTCTTTACCCACTGTGGGTCCTGTCACTTCTCTGATGAGCCATGGAGTGTGCTACTGGTCTTGTCCCTCTGTGAGTGCTGAGGCATTCTCTTTCTTTTTGTTCCCTGCATGCAAGAGACTCACTCACACTAGCTGCTCCTCGTCAGCCATCTTGCAGGTGTCCTTCCACTGCCTATCATTTTAGTAATTGGCAGTGTGGACAGTAATCTATAGTCATTTCTATCAAAGCCAGACTTGTCTTTGCATCCCTAGCAATGGTCACAGGTTGAATCATTTACTGGTATTGGTCACTTCTTGAGATTTCTCTTCATTCCTGATTCTCTGAGCACTAAGGCTTACACTGGGCCTAGCACGATTCTACTTTCTTCACTCTGCCGCAGCTGATTACACACGGACAAAGTTTGGGACAATCAGATGCTTTTTCTTGGACTTGAGAATTAAGAAGTTAAAGTTCTTTCAGGGACTACTTGTTTGAACAGAAGAGAAATTTCTGTTCATTAATATTCATGCCAGTGTGGTCAGAAGAGTGTTTGCTACTGATCTACCACAAGATAAGTATAGACATTGAAAGTAAGCATTTAGAAATTTGTTTGGACATTTGAATGATTACAAAGACTAGTTTTATGTCTGTTGACTCTAATCATTTAAAAATGTAAGGATTGTGTTTTGAATGTTTTTATTTTAATTTTCTAATAATTTATCCTTAATAACTTTTTCAAAATAACTTAAAACTAACAGAAGTTGCAAAAATAGTACAGAAAGCTTCTATGTGTCCTTCACCCAGCTTTCCCCAATGATAATATCTTTTTGTAATTTTTATTTTATTTAAATATGGGGGGTACAATTCAGGATTAGGTATACAAGTGGTCATTGTGCAGGTAAAGTTTGGACCTGCCTTTGGTCCCCACTTTGCTTGGTTTGAAATTGGATACCCTTATTGGTGTTGTGCCTAACCCAGCCCTTCAGTATCCCACTATCACCAATCCCTTTCTTATAGTATCATAATAAATGCTCAGGGTCCACTTATAAATGAGAACATGTGGTACTCTGTTCTTTGCTTCTGTGATAGGTCACTGAGTATGATAAACTTTAAATCCATCCAAGTTGCTGCAAAGTCCATATGTTTGTCCTTCTTTATGGCTATGTAATATTCCATTGTGTATGTGTACCACATTTTTTTATCCAGTCCAGTTATGATGGGCAGCATGGTTGGTTCCATGTTTTTGCTATTGTGATTACTGCTGCAATAAACATGCTTGTGCAACTATCTCTTTTGTAGAATGATTTGAGTTCCTCTGGGTATATTCCCAGTAGGGGGATTGCTGGGTAACATAGAAGGTTAATGTCTAATTCTTTTAGAAATTGTCACACTGTTTTCCAAAGAAGTTGCACTAGTTTGCATTCCCACCAGCAGCATCGAAGCGTTCCTTTTTCTCTGCATCCTCATCAGCATCTGTTGTTGTTTTATTAATGATGGCCATTCTTACTTGGGTTTACTTGGTGATATCTCAATGTGGTTTTGATTTGCATTTCTCTGATGATTAGTGAGGCTGAGCACTTTTTCATGTGTCTGTTGGCCGCCTGTATATCTTCTTTTGAGAAGTATCTATTCATGTCTTTTGCCTAGTTTTTAATGTGGCTGTTTTTTGTTTTTGTTTTTTGTTTTTTCCCTTTTGGCAAGTTTGAGTTCCTTTTAGATCCTGGATGTTAGGTCTTTGTCAGAGATACAGTTGGAAAATATTTTTTTCCCATTCTGTGGGCTGTCTCCCTGCTCTCTTGATGGTTTCTTTTGCTTTGCAGAAGCTCATCAGTTTGATGAGGTCCCACTTGTCTATCTTATCTCTTATGGCATGGGTACTTGGGGTTTTGATCAGGAATTGGTTGCCAGTTCCAATTTCCATAATGGTGTCTCCTGCATTTTCTAAGTTTCTTATACTTTGAGGTTTTACGTTTAGGTCTTTGATCCATCGAGAGTTGATTTTTGTGTATGGTGATAGGTAGGGGTCCTGTTTCAATCTTCTTCATGTGGTCAGTTTTCCCAGCACCATTTACTGAATAGGTTCTCCTCTCCCCAGTGGTTGTTGTTGGAGGCTTTGTCAAAATGAGTTGGTTGAGAAATTGAGGTTTTGCTTCCAGAATCTCGATCCTGTTCCATTGGTATGCCTATTCTTGTACCAACACCAGGCTGTTTTGATTATTGTAGCCTTATAGTAAAGTTTAAAGTCTGGAAGTGTGGTACCTCCCACTTTGTTTCTTTTGCTGAGAAGTTTTTTGGCTATTTGTAGTTGTTTATGTTTGCATATGAATTTCTGTATTGTCATTTCTAGGTCTGAGAAGAATGATGTTGGACTGCCTTTGATAGGATGGACATCTTAACAATGTTGATTCTTCCTATCCATGAGCGTGGAACATTTTTCCATTTGTTTGCATCTTCTTGGATTTCTTTGAGCAGTGTCTTGTAGTTTTCATTGTAAAGGTCTTTCATGTCTCTGGTTAGGAGTACACCGAGGTATTTCATTTATTTTATGACTATTGTGAATGGGATTGTGCTTTTTATTTGGTTCTCTGCCTGTTTGCTGTTGGTATATAAGAATGCAACTGTCTTTTGCACATTTATTTTGTACCCTGAGACTTTGCCAAAGTCCTTTATCAGTGAAAGTAGGTTTTTGACAGATTCTCTTAGACTTTTGAGGTATAGGATCATAACATCAGCAAAGAGCGATAACTTAACTTCCTCTTTTCCTATTTGGATTCCCATGATTTCCTTCTCTGGTCTAACTGCTCTAGCTAGGACTTCCAACACAAAGTTGAACAAGAAGGGTGAGAATGGGCAGTCTTGTCTTGTTCCAGTTTTCAAGGGAAATGTTTCCAGCTTCTGTCCATTTAGCAATATGCTGGCTGTGGTTTTATCATAGATGGCGCTTACTATTTTGAGGTATGCTCCTTCTATGCCTAGGTGTTTGAGGGTTTTTATCAAGAAGAGATGCTGGATTTTATCAAAAGCTTTTTCTGCATCTAATGATATAAACATGTGGTTCTTTTTTTTTTACATTTGTTTATGTATTTAATTACATTTATGGTCTTGCAGATGTTGAACCAGCCCTGCATCCTGGAGATAAAGCCTACTTGGTCATGGTGGATGATTTTTGAGCTGTGTTATTGCATCTGATTTGCTAGAATCTTGTAGAGAATTTGTACATTTATGTTCATTAGGGATATTGGCCTGAGGTCTCTTTTTTTGTTGGATCGTTACCTGGTTTGTGTATTAGTGTGATGTTAGCTTCGTAAAATGATTCGGGGAGAATTTTATCTTTCTCAATTTCCTGGAACACTTTCAATAGGATTGGTATCAGCTCCTCCTTGTACGTTTTGTAGAATTCTGCTGGAAAGCTGTCTGGTCCATGGCTTTTTTTGGTAGCTAGTTTCCTTATGACAGAATCAATTTCTTGGGTTGTTTATGGTCTATTTACTATCCCAATGTCTTCTTGTTTTAACCTTGTCCTGTCCCTCCAGAGTTTGTGCTTTTGGGATATCCCCTCT
>CAUYQG010150300.1:0-11331 GCA_963574415.1 Tarsius wallacei | reverse complement strand
GGCACCCTTTTTGCTACCATCTCACCTCCATTATGCTTATGTATAATTTCTTGCTATCAAATGCCATCGTTCATCTGTGCATCTATTATCTCAATTAAAGAGGGAACATTCTCAAGCCTATGCACGCAATCCTTCAAAGTCAGGGAAGGTCTGTTGACAGGGTCCATGGGGCTTTGCCTCCGTCATGGCCGCATTTGGCTGGGGTGCTCCCAGCCGGCGTTTTTTTCTGTTTTCAGGTCCCTTTTACCTTACTTTTACTAATGATTGCGGCTCCCGGCAAAAGATGGCTTTGCAGGGTCATGAAATATTTTTTATTTCCTTGTTTATCTGTTATGTGATGCTATGGCAGTGAGGCTGGAAAGTAAGCCACATTATATAGGGTTAATATAAACCACCTGATGAGATTTTGTAGGGTGTGACTTCCTAGGCCCCTTAGGAATTTGGCAAGAGAGAAGAAAAGGTCAGAGTTTGGTCTTTATTTGTTGTCAGCTACCAGTTGTTAGGTTTGTTGTTGATAAAGAAGCAGGATTAACTTGTTCTAGAAAGAAGGAGATGTTTGATTATTTGTGTAACTCCATGGTGTCCTTGTTTTTGTATTCAGTCATGGTGATGGAGTGGTCTTGTTTTTGTCTTATTCCACACATCTGTGGCCCTTGTTGCCAGGTGGGGTGCAGTGTGACACTTCATGAGTAGCTTTCAGGGCCTTTTATCCTGCTTCTATTGGCTTTCCTCCTCCTGCCTCCCTCAATCCCTCACTTTCTGGGGTCACCTCCTTAATAAACTGTGGGCTTCTAAGTCTCAGACTTTGCCCTCCTGGGATTCCTAGTAAAACAACACCCCTTTCAGTAACTCAATTGCTTGGGTTCTTGGAAGAACTTAAAAAATCCAGAGGCAGGTCTTGTTCCCAGAATTTTTTTTTTTTTTTGAGTCGGAGTCTCTTTCTGTCACCTAGGTTGGAGAGCAGTGGCATGCTCATGGCTCAGGTGATCCTTTCACTTCAGCCTTCCAAATAGCTGGAACTACAGGAGTGTGCCACCATGCCCAGCTTATTTTTTGATTAATTGTGGAGATGAGGTCTTGTCATGTTGCCCAGGCTGGTCTCGAACCCATGGGCTTAGGCAATCCTCTCGGCTCCACCTCCCAAAGTGCTGAGGTTATTGGCGTTAGCCAATGTGACTGGCTGGTTCTCAGAATCTTAAGACATTTTTTAAATGTCATGATAACCATTACATCATGGACATCTGGATACCTCCTTCCTACCTTAGAAGTATTTACTCATGCTGATTGACATATACATTAAAAGCAAAATGGGTGTGGTGGCTCATACCTGTAATTCCAGCACTTTGGGAGGCTGAGGCAGGAGGATTCCTTGAGGCCAGGAGTTAGAGAGCAGCCTGGGGGACAAGAGAGACCCTGTCTCTAAAAAACAAGCAAAAATAACAACGAGAAAGTAACTACAGGAGCATTTCATAACCCTTCTCAATTTCTGCTGACTGCTAGGAGTATTATCAGGAAGGAGTTTTCCTGTCACTGTGATCTTTGTCCTTAATTTGGAGATGTTTCACCCGAAGACTACTTCCTCCTTTTTCCATTGAGTTCTTGGCATCTTGTGACACTTGGCTGCAGCTGGACACTTTAGTATGGGGTCATCCCCCTACATTCAACATATACAGATCAGCCAAATAGACCCAGTCATAATGCATCCTATATCTCTAAAGGGAGGAAGGCAAGTTGCACTCCAAGACAATAACAACAAAAAAAGATTCTCAGCAGGTGGCATTATTATTATTAACATCACGCTTTATAATTAATATGCTTTATTTTTTAGTATGGTTTTAGATTGATGGAATCATTGGACGGATTATATAGAGAGTTCCATATACTCATCCATCCACTCCCCTCGATCCCAAGTACACAGTTTTCCTACTATTAACATGTTGCATTAGTGTGGTAAATGTGTTACAATTAATGAACAAATATTGACACATTACTATTAACTGTGATTTCTAGTTTACATTAATATTCACTCTTTGTGTTGTATAGTTCTATGGTTGTACAGTTTCTATGGGTTTTGACAAATACATAAAGGCATATATCCATCATTACAGTTTCATACAGAGTAGTTTCACTGCCCTAAACATCCTCTTTGCTTCATTTATTCATCCTTTTGTCCCTTCCCTCCCCCAAATCCCTTCCTCTGTTTTGTTAAATAAATTAGGAAAGTTAGAATAATATTCTATGACTCTGGAATATCAACCAGAGCATGTTTGCCTTTTGATTCCTGTTTCATCAGGAAGGTCGGGGGCTCCCTCTATGTCTCTTCATTCCTCAAGGTTATATGGAGAGTCACCTTTCATGAGCCAAAGTCTAAAGTGCCCAGTACACAGTGGGCGACTTAGCAGAGCTTACTTCTCTTCCTCTTGCCTCCACAGAGGGTTAGCTGAGGCCATGCAGTTGGAAAGAAGTGTGAGGCAGCCCTGGGAACTCAGGTAATTGTATTTTCTTGTGATGATTCTTTTCCATGCCTGCATCCCTGAGGGGATAAACAATATGCTTTTCTGGCCCCAGACAGGTGAGGAATCTAGTGGGAAATTTAATTTTCTTTGTGAGTTTATGGGAGTCAGAGGCCAAGACTTTCATCAATCAGCACGAGAATCCTCCTCTGCCCAATTGCTTGTGGGCATCACCCATCCTGAACTATCTTCCTGGGGTCGGCCATTCAGAACAATCCAAATTAACCTCTCAGGATTGGTTCTGACCAACTCTGCCACCACCTGCTGAAGGCTGGCTGCCTCCAGTGAGGCACCCCTGTACCCCCTTTCAGTTTTGATGTTGGAATAGGTCTTCCTTTATGCAGACTCTGTCCTCTGTGGCAGGATCTCACAATGCAGACATTTCTTTTTAGACATGCTTTCATAGTGCAGATTGGAAATGATGTGATAGATTAAGTAGGAAGCTTGATCTGCAGTGTGGAGACAGATTTTGTTTCTAACTTGGAGCTTGCCCCATGAACATAGAAAAAAAGTTGTTGCTCACAACTGAGATACTTTGCTGGAGTGGTTCTGTGTCGAGTTTATCCTAACAGTGGTGGATTGGTCAGGATCCTGTAGGAAACAGATGGAATATGCAAATATAATTTAGGGGAGTTTAATGAGGGGGTGTTTGTGAAAATGTAGATAGGTTGAGGGCACTAACAAGGAATGGTGAGGCACTGTAGCACCAAAATCTGTGGGAAGCCACTGACCTTCCTGACCGGCAAAGGGTAGGAGTGGCGATGGGAAGTTGGCAAGAGCCGTAGCTGTTGGAGAGGGGCTGCCCAAAAGGAAATGTGATGATGGATAGAAAAACAGAGATAATGTCCAACTATTGTCTAGCAGGAAGGGAGCCAGGGAATAAACACACAACTTCTCTCTTCTGCCCTTCAGTTGCTTGCTGGTAACTTCATTTGTCAAATCCAATTATAAGCCCGAAGGCAAAAGAGCCCGCATAGGGTATTCTACAAAGGTCAGCCTTCTGGGGCTCAGAGCATGGCAGAGAAGGGTGGACAAGAGCTAGAGAAGATCAAGTGGAGAGTATCCAGCACAAGAGGATTATAAGCAGGATAAAGGGGGATAAGAATGTGTAGGAGATCAGGGCTAATTAACTTGCTCATGGTGGAAGGAAACCACAGGCAGTATGTTTTTTTTTTTCCCCTTGCGCAATAGCCAGGTGGAATCAAATCCTACATGTGCTCAATGATGTTTGATTTTGCAGCTACAGGATATAAACTGTAAAAAAAATAGGATTTTTTTCCTATGTTTTCTCCAAATTACTCATTTGGGAGAATACCAAATTGTGGTATTTTCTTTCCCCTGGATTAAAAAAAAAAGACTAAAAGAATGATGAATATTCTATAATTTTCCAGTACATGCTAAATGATTATATACATATTTTCAGTTCAATTAAATCACTAGATTTTTCTACAAAAAAACTTATTAAACTATCTGAAGGAAAAGAAATTAATCTGAAATTCTCAAGGCTGCCCGGCTGTTTACTACCTCTGCCCTTAGAACCACTGAATCAATTACTTCTTTTTTTTAAGTTGGAATATCTTACTGTTGTTTGAATTTGCACTTCCCTGATGACATAGGATGTGGAGCATCTCTTCATATCTTATTTGCCATCTGTGTATCTTCTTTGGTGAAGTGTCTGTTAAAGACTTTGTAATATATATATATATATTTTGTGATTGGAGTCTCACTCTGTCACCCAGACTGGAGTGCAGTGGCTGCTCCTGGCCACCGCAGCCTCGACCTGCTGGGCTCCAGTGATCCTTCTGCCTCAGCCTTCCAAGTAGCTGGAACTACAGACGCGCGCTACCACACCTGGCTAATTTTTTGATTTATTGTAGAGATGAGGTCTCGCCAAGTTGCCCAGGCGGGTCTCGAACCCGCGGGCTCAGGCAATCCACTCACCTCAGCCTCCCAAGGCGCGGGATTACAGGCTAAGCCACCGAGCCCGGCTTGTCATATTTTTAAATTGGGTTGCTTATGTTCTTATTGTTGAGTGTCTTTGTATATTTTGGATAACAGTCTTTTATAAAGTATGTCTTTTGCAAATATTTTCTCACAGTTTGTGGCTTGTTTTTTCATTCTCTTGACAGTGTCTTTCACATGGCAGATTTATATTTTAATGAAGTCCAGCTTATGGATTCTTCCTTTCATAAATCATGCCTTTGGTGTATCTAAAAGGTCATTGCCAAATCTACATTTTCTCCTGTGTTATCTTCTAGGAGTTTTATAGTTTTGCATTTCATATTTAGGTCTGTGATCTATTTTGAGTTAATTTTGTGAAGAGTGTAAGGTCTGTCTCTAGATGAGTCTTCCTCCTACTCTTCTCTTTCTTCCTCTTTTTTTTTTTGCATCTGAATGTTCAATTGTTCCAGTACCATTTATTGAAAAAGACTATCCTTGTTTCACTGGACTGCCTTTTTTCCTTTGTCAAAGATCAGTTGACTATATTTATGTGAGTCTATTTCGAGGCTCTTTATTTTGCTCAATTGATCTGTTTGTCTGCTCTTTTACCAATACCATACTGTCTTGACTAATGCAGCTTTATAGTAAGTCTTTTTAAACAATTCATTTATTCTTTAATTTCAATAGCTTTAGGGGTACAAGTGGTTTTTGATTACATAGATGAATTGCATAGTGATGAAATCTAGGCTTTTAGAATACTTGTCACTCAGATAGTATATATTGTACCCAACAGGTAATTTTTCAACTCTCATCCACCTCCCATACTCCTCCATTCTGAGTCTCCTAATGTCCATTATACCATATAATAAGTCTTGAATTCAGGTAGTATCAGTCTTCCTTTATTATTGTGTTGGCCATTCTGGGTCCTTTGCTTTTCCATGTAAACTTTAGAATCAGTTTATTGATAGCCACAAAATAACTTGCTTGGATTTTGATTGGGATTGCATTGAGTCTATAGATTAAGTTGAGAAGACTGTCATCTTGACAATACTGAATCTTCCTACTCATGAAAACGGAATATCTCTTATTTAGTTCTTTGAGTTCTTTTTTTAAATTATTTAATCAGAGTTTTATAGATTTTCTCATATATTATATATATATACATTTAGATTTTTATTTTTTTTAGGTGCTAATGGTATTGTGGGTTTTTAATTTCAAATTTTACTTACTCATGACTGATATATAGGAAAGTGATTAACTTTTGTGTATTAACTTTGTATCCTGCTACCTTGCTATAATTGCTTATGTTCCAGGGTTTTTTTGGTCAATTCTTTTGGCTTTTATACATAGACAATCGTGCCATCTATGAACAAAGACAGTTTTATTTTTTACTTCCAAAACAGTATAGCTTTTATTTTATTTTCTTACAGTATTACATTAGTTAGGACTTCCATTATGATGTTAAAAAGGAACTGTAAGAAGGGACATCTTTGGCTTGTTCTTTTTTTCACTTTTAATTTTTTTATTTTGAAGATGTGGGGTACAATTCAGGGTTAGGTATACAAATGTTCATTATGCAGGTACCCTTGTTGATGAGGTGTGTGCCCCATTCCCCAGGCAGATTTCCACTTCTGTCAATCCCGCCTCCCCACCCTACCCCCCGGCAGTTTCCTGCTACTGCAATTCCTTTTCTTATAATATTATGATAATTGTTCAAGGTTCGCTTATGCGTGAGAACATGTGGTACTCAGTTCTTTGTGTCTGTGATAGATCACTCAGTATTATATACTTTAAGTCCTTCCAAGTTGCTGTGAAGTTTATAATTGTGTCTTTCTGTATAGTTGCATAATATTCCACTGTGTATATGTACCACATTTTTAAAAAAAGCCAGTCCTCTTTCGATGGGCAGCACTGTTAGTTCTATGTTTTTGCTATTGTGAATAATGCTGCAATAAACATGGGTATGCAGGCATCTTTTTCATAGAGTGATTTGAGTTCCTCTGGGTATATTCCCAGTGCAGGGGGGCAGGGGTTTGCTGGGTCATATGGAAGGTTGATTTTTAGATCTTTTAGGAATCTCCAAACTGTCTTCCACAGAGATTGTGCTAGTTTACACTCCCACCAATGGTATAGAAGTGTTCCTTTTTCTCTGCATCCTCTCCAGCATCTGTTGTTTTCTGTGTTACTCATGATGGCCATCCTGACTGGAATTAGGTGGTACCTCAGTGTGGTTTTAATTTGCATTTCTTTGATGACTAGTGAGGCTGATAGTTTTTTCATGTATCTGTTGGCGGCTCATATGTCTTCTTTTGAGAAGTGTCTATTCATATCTTTTGCTCATTTTGTAGTGGGGCTTTTTTTTTTCTTTTCAGCACATTTGAGTTCCTTATAGATTCTAGATGTTAGGTCTTTGTGAGACATATAGTTGGCAAATTGGATTCAACAACACATCTCAAAAATCATCCACCACAACAAAGTTGGCTTCATCCCCGGAATGCAGGGCTGGTTCAACATTTGCAAAACCATAAACATAATTAAATACATCAACAGATATAAAAACAAAAACCACATGATCATATCATTAGGTGTGGAAAAAGCATTTGATAAAATCCAGCACCCCTTCTTGACAAAAACTCTTGAACATCTAGGCATAGACGAAACGTACCCCAAAATAGTAAGTGCCATCTACGAGAAACCCACAGCCAGCATACTACTAAACAGACAAAAATTGGAACCATTTCCCCTGAAAACTGGAATAAGACAAGGATGTCACTCTTGCCCCTCCTGTTCAACATAGTTTTGGAAGTCCTAGCTAGAGCAATCAGACAAGAGAAGGAGATCAAAGGTGTTCAAATAGGAAAAGAGGAAGTTATCCTCCTTTGTGGACGACATGATGATATGCCTTGAAGACCCAAGAGAATCTGTCAAAAACCTCCTTGCACCGATAAAGGACTTTAGTAAAGTCTCAGGGTATAAAATCAATGTGCAAAAGACAGCTTCACTTTTATACACCAACAATAAACAGACAGACACCCAAATAAAAAGCACAATTCCATTCACAATAGCCACACACACAAAAAAACAAAAAACAAATACCTTGGCATCTTCCTAACCAAAGACGTGAAAGACCTTTATTTACATTGAAAACTACAAAACACTGCTCAAAGAAATCAAAGGTGACACAAACAAATGAAAAAATATTCCATGCTCATGGATTAGATGAATCAACATTGTTAAGATATTCATCCTACCCAAGGCAATCTACAGATTTAATGCAATACCCATTAAGTTACCAGCAGCATTCTTCTCAGACATGGAAATGACAATACAGGAATTTATATGGAACCATAACCACGAATCACCAAAATAATCCTCAGCAAAACAACAACAACAACAACAACAACAACAACAAAACAAACAAAAACAAACAAAGCAGGAGGTATCACACCCCCAGGCTTTAAACTTGATTATAAAGCTACAATAATCAAAACAGCCTGGTATTGGTACAAGAGTAGGCATATAGACCAATGGAACAGGATAGAGATTTCAGAAGCAAAACCTCAATTTCTCAACCAACTCATCTTCAACAAGCCTCACCATCAACAAATGGTGAGAGGAGAACCTATTCAGTAAATGGTGTTGGGAAAACTGGCTGACCACAAGCAGAAGATTTAAACAAGACCCCTACCTACCATACACAAAAATCAACTCTAAATGGATCAAAGACCTAAATGTAAAACCTCAAACTATAAGAAACTTAGAAAATGCAGGAGACATACTTATGGAAATTGGAACTGGCAACCAATTCCTGATCAAAACCCCAAGTGCACATGCCATAAGAGATAAAATAGACAAGTGGGATCTCATCAAACTGACAAGCTTCTGCAAAGCAAAAGAAACTATCAAGAGAGCAGGGAGACAGCCAACAGACTGGGAAAAAATATTTGCCAACTGTATGTCTAGCTTGTTCTTGATCATAGTGGGAACTCCTCTAGCTTTTCATCATTAAGTATGATGTTAGCTGTAGCTTTTTGTAGAAAGTCTTTACCAAGTTGAGGAGGTTTTCTTGTATTCCTAACTTACTGAGAGTTTTTTTTTAGTAATGAATGAGAATTGGATTTTGTCAGACACTTTTTAGTTTTATTTACTTATTATAAAGATGTGGAGTACAATTCAGGGTTAGGTATATGATCATTGATTATGCAGGTACCCTTGTTGATGAGGTATGCCCCTCCCTCCCCTAGCAGTTTCCCTCAACTGCCGATTCCATCCCCCTCCCCTGACAGTTTCCCACTACTGTCAATCCCTTTCTTATAATATTATAATTATTCAAGGTCTGCTTATGTGTGAGAACATATGGTACTCTGTTCTTTGTTTCTGTGATAGATCACTGAGTATGGTCGACTCCAAATCCAACCAAGTTGCTGCAAAGTTCACATGTATGTCTCTCTTTATGGTTGCCTAATATTCCCTTGTGGATATGTACCACATTTTGTGTGTGTGTGTGTGTGTGAGAAAGCAGGATTTATTGAGAGAACAGAGAAGCTCCCACAGAGAAGCTTATACTTCAAAGACATTTCAGGATTTCTGTACAACATTTAAAATATTTCATTCCACAGGAATTCCTTATAATCCTCAAGGTCAGGCCATTGTGGAACGATCCAACCAATATCTTAAAACACAAATCATGAAACTACAAGAGGGATCATTCAAATATTCTTCACCTCAATCATGCTTTATTCGTGATTAACCATTTAAATGTCAGTTCCACTGGTAATACAAATTTTGTACATTACACCATCAATACACCTCCACATATGTTAGTAAAATGGAAAGATCTTTTAAATAACCAATGGCGTGGACCGGATGCCCTTTTAACTTCCGGCCGAGGCTATGCCTGTGTTTTCCCACAGGACGCTGACTCACCTATTTGGATACCCAACCGGCTTGTTCGACCTTATGGCCCACCTCTGATACCTGAAAACAGCGAGTCCATCACAGCCTCGAAGGAGACGACTGCCTCCGCTGCCGCCTCCGATTCATCCACCCCAGCCACTGCCAATGGTTGCTGAAGAAGACTCCGATTGTAATGATGTTTCCATCAAACATGCAAGAACTGCATCTTTCCCTCCTACACAGCCCCCCGACCTGGTCCTTCCTGCTTTATTATCAGGACTTTCTCAATCTTCTGGACGCTGGTCCGCGGCCACTCGTCAAGCTCGTCCGCCAACTTGGGGAGACATGAAGGCACTCAATGCCACCGCAGAGCAGCTGGTAGCCTCACAAGGCAAACTGCTTAATTCTTCTACTTTGTTTATTGCTATGCTTGCCATTGTAACCATCCAGGCATGGCTTCCTTTTGTACATTGTTCTCTCCATCCGGCTGTTCCGTACTGGGCTTATATTCCCGACCCCCTTTTATTGCATCCGACCACATGGGATTTTAAGAAAATAAAAGTTTTCACTAACAATTCTAATCTTTTTGGAGGTGAAGGCTCCTCCTTTATAGTCCCTCGTATATCTGCTTATTTTAATTATATTGGCCACTCCTCTTCTCCTATTTGTTTTTTGTCCGTGGGATTAAAGCCATCCCCTGGATGTGTTTCTCTAGCTTACAGAACATTGCTGTCTAACTCTCCTAATCATACAATTCTTCCTGCACCTTGTATTACAATCACAATTGTTCAGACTTTTTGCAGCTACTAATATAATTGCTCTTAAGCGACCCCTTTCCACATTTATTACAGAAATTCAAGCTTGCGTTACATCTCCTTTTGTCCTCCTTGTGGCTCCTTTAAATACTTCATTTTCTTCTATGTATAATGGTTCCTTCTTCTCGGTATTATGCAGAAATTGTTATATTACTAATTGTATAAATTCTTTTATATCTCCAACTCATTTTTTACGGCAACCATCATATGTATTGCTTCCTGCTAACCTTTCAATGCCTTGGTATTCTGACCCAGGAATGTATGCTTTGAATTTAGTTTCTGATGCTTTGTCCCGCCCTAAAAGATTTGTGGCAGCATTAATTTTTGGAATTACTGCATTAATTGCCATTATTGGATCTGTTCCTGCTTCCACTACTGCATTGGTTCAGCAAGTACATACTGCTGATCATGTAAATGAATTATCAAAAAATGTTAGTTTAGCTTTATTTACTCAAGAACAAATAGAGAAATTGTTGATAGGATAAATGCATTGGAGTCAGCTTTATTGTATGTTGGAAATCAGATACAACATATTAAGGTTCAAATGTCTGTTGCTTGCCATGCTCAATTTAAGTGGATTTGTGTCACCCCCATGCCTTATGATGGCCACAATGTTAGTTGGTCTGATGTTCACAAACATTTATTAGGAGTATGGTCTTCTTCCAACTCCACAGTGAATATTCAACATTTACATAGTCAGATTATGGCCATATCACAAGCCCATTTACTTCCAACTTCCTTTTCAGAGGTGGCCTCTCGATTCACACAGTCATTATCCCGTTTTGTTTCTTCTCATTCTATTTGGAATTTAATTTACAATTTTATTGCTATCAGAGTAATTATTCTTCTTTTGCTGTTTGTTCTACCAGTCATTATCAAGAGATTAAAGAAGGCAATACAAACCAATGCAGATACCATCCACCTCGCCATTTTAAGAAATAAAAAAGGGGGAGATGTGGGAGGCCGTAAGCCATAGAAGAACTCCACTGGATGAACCTGAAGCGGGAATTGCTGGCCTAGGGCATGGCTCCGGCAAAAGGAAGCAACTATGGTAAAGGCAAGGCCCCATAGACCCCGTGGATGAACACCTATTCTGATAAGAAAAATAAAATTGCTATATAAAAAAAAGAATGTTATGATAAAAAGCAATGGAGACCATGAGATGA